>JAEHOM010000399.1:0-12317 GCA_016433075.1 Hoplolaimus columbus | reverse complement strand
CCTGGAAAAGGCGCTTAGACTGCCAGAGGACAATCCAAGAACAGACGGAGCCAACAAGAAGCAAAAACGAAGGCTGAAGACGCAGAACACTTGGAGAGAAATGGCCAGTGAGATGACGAATACTGTTGGATTGAATAGCTTACCAAGAGAGGAGTTGGACCCAGTTCGACCAATGAAGCCATGGATGCCTTTCCCGAACATTACGGCAAAACCGATGCTGGACATTACCATTGCAAGGACTGATGATGGGCCCAAAAGAAGAATGGCGGCTGAACACACACTGGCAAGGTTACCAACAGCAGACATTCAGATTTACACCGACGGATCAGTGGGAGAGGAAGGCGGAGGTGCCGGATGGATTGCCTTAGGCAGAGATGGAAGTCCCATTGGAAGTGGAATGGATCCAGCTGGTGTTCTCTGTTCAAGTTACAGGGCGGAGCTTCTAGCCCTCCATGGTGCACTCAAATGGTTGGAAGAGCGCGGAGATTTTGATCAAGATTGGAGGGAAATAAGAATCTGCACGGATTCACAATCAGTTGTCCAGAATATTGCGGCCGGCTTATCAAAAAACAGGATGGACAAGTGCACGAATGAGGTTTGGACTTTGCTGTGTAACTTATTCCAAGGAGGACGACACCTAACGCTTCAATGGATCCCTGGTCATTCTGGAGTTGGTGCGAATGAGGCAGCAGACGAATTGGCTAGGAGAGGAGCTACGGAGAGGACGCAAGAAGAAGTGCCAATTGACTTCGGAAGTGCCAAAGCCGCGATTAAACGTTGGGCAGTCCAAAATTGGAAGAAGAAGAACAGAGCAGGCAGGTATGCAGAACTTTTGGCTTGCAAAGACGCTACCCGGCAGCCGAGCTCCGCTGAACTGTCAGTAGCTGAGCAAAGAATCATTAGTCAACTCCGTTGCAATGGCCACTGCACGTTATTGAAGACCTATCAACATCGAATTGGGCTGACAGGCGACGGAATATGTCAATATTGCAAGGAAGAAGAAGACACATTGAAGCACATGTTGTTCGAATGCGCAGCAACAGAAGTTACCAGGATGCGGATTTTGGGCCCGGATGCCTCAATGAAGATGCTGTGGGAGGATCCAAAAATTGTTCTGAAGTTTCTGCGAGACAATGGCCGCATGAAGAAGTGGCCAGAGGATATAACTGTGAAAGTTGACCCTGCTGGAACGCTGAAGAAGAAGAAGGTCCTTCATTTGCTCCGCCTCGGTAATTTTTTCGCCTAAAATGAAATAATCCATTTTGTTATTTTTATGTCCTATATATAAAACAAAATTTTTATTTTCCTGGGAAATTTGAATTTTATTTCGGAATGACCAATCTTCAACTGCATTGAGAGCTTTCGAGAGTATCTCCCTATTGTTGTCATTTTTATGTGAAATATATAGTTTAATGTCATCAGCATAGAGCTTTGTTTTAACTTCATTGGGTAGACACTGTGGGAGATCGTTAATATATATCAAAAATAAAAGTGGTCCCAAAACACTTCCTTGAGGTACTCCCGTGAAAGTAAGTAGGCTTTCTGAATAATTTTCACCAATTTTAACTCTGAAAGATCTATCAGATAGAAAATTTTCTATAAAATTATAAATTTTTCCAGTAATTCCAACATTTCGAATTTTTGTAAGAAGAAGGTCAATTGGGACAGAATCAAATGCTTTAGCAAAATCTATGTATACAATGTCAGTATTTTCATCATTTTCCACATTATTGTATATATCCTGGAACATTGCAAGAAGTTGTATAGTAGTTGACCTTTGTTTTAAGAATCCAAATTGTTCTTGTGTAAAAAAGTTCTTTTTTTGAAGAAAAGCAATTATAGCTGACGCTATTATTCTTTCAAAGGTTCTACATAAGGTGCAGGTGATTGATATAGGCCTGTAATTTTTAGGGTTTGATTTGTCACCTTTTTTAAAAATGGGTATGATATATGACTCCTTCCATACACTAGGAATTTTGCCAGAATCTAGAATTAATCTAAATAGTTCTGTTATGATTGGAGCTAAAAAGTAAGAACTTTTCTTAAGTAAGATATAAGGTATCCCATCTGGTGAAGTAGAATTTTTACTGGGTAAATTTGAGAGAATTTGGCGTACATTTATTATATCAAGTTCAATATCTTCCAAAATTTCCTCAGGTAAAGTTTTTTCAGAAATGGTAGCTGGTGTAGTATTTTGTAAAGGCATAAAGGATTTTTGAAATTCCTGGGATAGGATCCTACATTTATCTTCATTTTTGAAATGTATTCTGCCGTTTTGATCGACAAGAATCGGGATTAATTGATTCGGTTTAATTTTGTTTTGAATGAATTTGTAAAAAGCATCCGCCCCTTTTTAAATGACCTTCTTCTCTTTTTCTTCATGCGCTCTATTTAGTTGCTTTCTTAGTTCCCTGCAAACGATTCTATAATCAATCTTAATTTTAGCATTAAAGGGAAATTTTTTAAGTTCTCTATGCAGTTGAAGTTTCTGCTTTTGTAATTCAAGGATTTTTGGATTGGTTTGGGACCTTAAGAATTTATTTAGAGTCCTTTGTGGGATAAATTTATCAAAAAATTCTGTTATTTTCTGTGTGAAAAGTGCATATTTATCGTTGACTATGTATGCCTTTGATAACATGGTATTCCAGTTAACATTTACAAAAGCAATGTTCAATCTTTCAAAGTTGGCCTTTTTTAAATCTCTAATTAATGTTTTTTGTTGGTTTACCTTAGATGGAATATCACCGATATTGAAAAAAATCATTTGATGATCTGAATTTGAAAAATTTTCGCGTATCTCAGAATTAAAAACAAGTTCTTTTGGGTTAGAAAAAACTAAATCCAATGTGTTATTATCCCTGGTTTTTTCAGAAATATGTTGGTGAAGGTTATTTTGGAATCCAAAATCAATTATTGTAATGGCATTTTGATCATTTTCTGTATCAAAATTATACCAATTTGCTTTTGGAATGTTAAAATCACCACAAACAATAGATTTTTTGCACATAAAATCCGACAGGTATTTGAAAAGTTTTTTCGTGTTTTTTACGCTGCAGTTTGGCGGCCTATATATACAAAATAATTGAATTGGTTGACTGAACATTACTTTTATAACGATAATTTCGCATTGAAATTTGGACTCAGATTTAATTAATTGGAATGAAATTTCATTTTTGATTAAAATTGCACACCCACCACCTTTTTTATTTTGTCTACAAGCCAAAATTGGGGTATATTGTCCATTCCCGGTAAGTTCTGCTGTTAAAAATTTTTCCGGTTCGATCCAGGTTTCATTAATTAAAACAATGTCGGGACTATTTTGATGAAGCAGAAAATCAAGTTCTGGGATTTTATTGCATAAAGAACGGGCATTAAAAAATATGCATGAAACTTTTTTCTTATTTACTAAACTTTTATTGATTTGAGGTTTGCCCGGAAATTCCTATTTCAACCTGAGTGGCTTACAATTGGCTTGGGGGATTTCTTTGATTGAGAGGTCAGAAACATAATACTTGAAGAGTCCACATTGTTGGTTGGCTTGAAAAGCCTTACGACGCAGATCATACAAAATTTGTAATTCGGGAAATGTCATGTCTCGGCGAATGTTAAGTTTTTTGGGGATATCTGGAATGTCCTGAATCGATTTTCGAAAATTGTACAAGAACGTGTTCCTAGCGTTTACAGTTTTAAAGGGAATTTTGACAATTCGTGGCTTTTTTCTATCCTGACCGCTCTTCAACTCACGCGGATGTCGATGAATGTCTTGTTCCAGCTCGTCCTCCAGACCACACGCCTTGACAATGTTGGTCACTGTCTCCACAGCGTCGCTTTCCTCCGGCAAATATTCCAGCACTGCTCTCATCGCCTTCTCTCTGATGACCTCTCCTTCCATCACTGCAGCATTGATATGTCGGATGATGGTGTCCGGAGGGCATCCCCATGGATGCGAGTCGGAGGGGGAGTGAGAGTATCGATTGGAGGGTTGTTGTTGGTCCTGATGTGTGGAAACAAGCGCCGCGACCTGACGTTCCAAAGCATCCATCCGCTTTTCAAGCCGTTGAATTGGGTCATCGGCGAGTTCGCCTTCCTTGGGCTTCAGATGTTGTTTGATGAGCAACTCCAGCTGGGCCATTCTATCCTCGAGAGCAGCGAGTCCAGAGCGTGTATTCGGAGGTGCCATCTCAAGACCACTGTCCAACGACTCCTTAGTCTGTTCACAGAGCGCAGAGCGGAATTTGTTGATCCAAGAATCGTAGCAAAATAATTTGTTGAATACACCTTGGTCCTCAAACTTGGGTAATTAAACCTCCAAATACATAGGTATATGCACAATAGATAGGTATATGCCTCCACTTATTGAAAGTCAACAGAAGAGTTTTTTATCTACTTATATTTATTTTTTGTTATGGTCACTTTTTTCCATGCGATAAGCAAAATTAATTAAATAAAACACTTTAATTTTCAGGATCAACATCAAACGACACTTTGGTGAGGTTGAATGTAGGCGGCAAAGTATTCGAGACCACTGAAGAAACATTGGCATATGAAGATGGCTTACTTGCATGTCTTATTCGGCATGATAAGGACCATTCGATTCCAAGCAAAAAAGTGGGTTTTATTTTATAATATTTATTTATTTCGCTGTTTATATGCAAACAAAACTCATTTCTATTAAAAAATATTTGAGGACGAATCGGGAGCCTATCTGATTGAAAGAAATCCGAAATACTTTGGTGCAGTACTAGACTATCTAAGTCAACGTGAGCTGAATCTGGACAGTTTAGAATCTATTGAGGGTATGTATTACAAAATTTGACGAATCAAAATTTATTCATATTTTTTAGGTGTTCGAGAAGAAGCGGATTTCTACTATCCTACCGGGCTAGTCAAGCTTTGCGATGTGAGTAAAAAGAACGATAAAGAGAATTGCTTTATGTTTAAATGGAGCGATAAAAAACCCTATTTCGCCTAAAAGAGATTTCGCCTAAAAAAATCAATAATTTCGTCCAATTAGGCGAAACATCTTTTAATCGAAATAGGGTTTAGGCGAAATGTCTGTCGGTGAAACAAACTATGAGCCCCAAAAGCATAGCTACAAATGCCATGTTTTTTGTGGATTATATTTCATTCATCTGTCTCCACAATAAACCTACCCATAAGCCCCAAAACTAAAAACTTCAATTAGCAAAGACCCATAAAATGCTCAAAATAATAGTATTGGAGCTGATCAACAGCACGGAGAAGGTGACGGCTTTTCCAAAACGGCATTTTAGCATTACAAAATTCCGAAGTGGGGTGAGCGTGAATTCCTAGGGAGGTTTTTAATTGGGATGGGTACTTAACCAAGGCAAAACAAGGTAAATAATTCTTCACTGGGGTTTCATAGTGGTTTAGTAAAAATTTATCGAAAAATGGAAAAATCAGGATATTACAGATAACAGTTAAAACGCTTTCTGAATTACAAAAATCCATGAAAAAAGCTACCAACAATGATGATGAAGAATGGGATAGATAAAATGTTTGGAATATGTTTAAATCATAATCCGTGCAATGTTTGAAGTTGTATGAAATTGGGGTTATCATCACACACTTTTTCCATTTCACAATTCCTGCACTTTCATGGTTTCTTCTTCTGCTATCCTTTGTATCTTTTTTTTCTTTTTAGATATCTATCACTGGGTCCTTGAACCCATAAATATCAGTATCGAATTCTTTCAACTTCAGCACGATCACATCACCATCCTGAGCTATATTACCGGTGTGTAGTTCAATCTCCGCACCAGCCAAATATTTATTGTTCTTCACGACTAAACGCTCAACATGATCCTTAATTAAATGCGAGGCATTTATGTGTATTGTGGTGTGCTTCCGCCCAACATTTGGACTGAACGCACTTTGCTTATATTGAGTTTGTTCTCCTTCATCACGATGCCAACCGCTGTCTTGATAGTGACATTGTCTTGCAATGTTACACGGTAATAATGGTGTACCATGTGCACTTTTCCTTCATACGTGTATGGCAGTTCGAACATAACCATCGCATTTTTTTCGCCACCACAAGCAGCAAAAGCTGTTTTTGGCTGATCATAAAAATACTGAAAAAATACTGCGACAGAGCAAAAATGCTGCGGATGCAGCATAAATACTGCAGAATCGCCACCCTGACTTCATCATTTCAGCCCGAATTAGAAAAAAGGTGAAGTGGTGGAGGAGGAGGGTGAAAATAAAAATTATATAAAGGGATTGGAGAGTCTATTACTGAGAAACATTGAAATAATAAATTGGCATGTTATAATCCAGAGCTACCTAAGGAAATGGCGCTAAATTTGTATTTCAAATGTAAAGTTATAGGATGATAGATTTTTAGAAAGGTGATGTGATGCGCCATAGCTCATAAAAAAGAAAGCAAATATAGGCGGATTTTTGGTGCTACACCTTCGATTAATATAAGATTCGATAATGTTGCACCTTTGTTAGATAATCCATCATCCCACAACGAATTTTTGAAGATCAGTTTATTTGTTTTATGTAAATGACAAAGTTTCATTTTAAATTTTTCATTTTAAATTGGAAATACATTTTTTTAATAATACAATGGTGTGAACGTATATGAGATACGACATTGCACAAGCAGCAACTACGACATTATTGCAATTAATCGGTCCAGCTTAACTCCGGTCTAAAGTCCTCGCTCACTTTAGCAATTGAAATTAGCAAAAGTTACTTTAGCAAAAGTTACTCACTTTAGCAAAAGTTATCGAGACCATAGTTAAGCAAATAATGTAATGTTTACAAGATTATGGCAAAAAAGCTGAAATACCTATGATGAAGAGTGAGATAGAAATTTCGATGGATTGTTGATCGCAACCAATATACTAGTTTTTAGTCAAGGAGAGACGTAAAGGAATGTTCCCGAATCGTTATGCAAATAGTGGGTGAGAAGCTGAGAAGGTAGACCCATCAGAAATGAATCATTTTCATGACGCCCAATATTGGCCCTACGAAACAGGCTGGGAATGCAGGGAATGGGTGGAAGAATTTTTTGATGATGAGGTGAGAAGTATGCAGTATGAGCAATGCGTAATAAGAGTGTTGGTATGTTCTTAATTTTTTTTGCAAATTTATAGAATTTTGACAGAATGAACACTTTCTGATTAAAATACTATTAAACTATCAAATTATTAAAAAGTTTTTTTTTATTTATTAAAATAATGAAAAACCGCCAAATCCAAATTCGGATTCTATGGCCTTGTGTTGGAGTGGCCCTATTTTTTTATCGACTTTTGACGACTTTTAAAGTTTTGCCACGCATTTTGCTATACGAGTAGGAGGACAGGACATGAGTATGCACTTTCTTCTCCATACATGAATATCTTTTCAGTGGAAGTCAAAAATTATGCATATGCTTGACAGCGAAAAAAAGAAGGCATGAGCAAGCCAATTTCCCAGCCATCAGCAGATGCCATCAGGATGAATATTCCATTATTTTCTTTTTGGTAATCAATAAACGTAAAAATTATACAAAATAATGGTATTACAAAAATGTAATTTTTAATATAGGAATGAATAGTTTGTACATCTTATAGGTGATAATTTCGCGTATAACTAGTTTTTTGTTTTATCTGTACCAAATGATCTTATATGGTCTGATTGATCAATGTTTTCGGATCAGAACAGTAGCAATTTTGAAAATCTCGGATCAGGATGCTTCAGAAGCTTCAAAAACGATATTATTTTAGATTTTTTGTTATTAATTTCGTGCCAACCATCCAATGGATATGCTTTGTCCGCGAACCCAATGAAAATGATGCCAAAACTCATTTCCTGAAAAAGGGATCAGTAGATGGTATGCATTCGCAGGTTGCGGCACCTTTTGGGTTCACCACGTCGGTGAGGCCAATGGATTGGGAACTCCTGGTTCACTGTGACCTTTGATGGTTAGCATTTTCAGGTATTCCATAGATAAAATCATGAAACATGGCGCTAAGATTAAAAATATGACAAAAATGGCATTTAAAAAATGGCTAACATATCGGAACAAAAACTTATGCAGATTTTCAAAACTGTTCATTCCCAACTCCTATATTAAAAGTTACCATTTTATAATTATTATTTTGCAAATTTTTACGTTTATTGATTACCAACAAAAATAATGGAAAAGCCATACTGGAATTGGCTTGCTCATGGGAGCCTTCTATTTTCGCTGTCATGCATAAAGCATATGCATAACATTTGACTTCCACTGAAAAACTCTATAAAGATAAGTATAGAGAAGTAATCATGTCCTCCTCATACAGCAAAATGCGTGGCAAAAACACAATCACAATGTCAATAGTCAATAAAATATACATTCTCCACCTAGCAATATCGCCTTTACTCGTCCATTCCACGAATAACTTGTCTTCTGCCCTTACGCATGAAGATAATCTTCTGACTGACCCCTCATAATCACATCATTTGCTTTCTTTACATATTCAAGTTAAAAGCATTAAGAATTTAGTTATTCCATTAAAAAACCATTTCATTCAAGCATTCGATTAATAAAATGCACAAAATACTGGTATTAGTAGCTGTGTTTCTGGATATCAGCAGTGTCGCCATCAGCCACAATTCGAATAAAGACATGAAAGCATGCCTACTAAATTGTTTAAGATTATAATTAAATAAAATACTCAATTCAATAAATAGCATTGGAGATGCTTAATTTTATGTATTCCATTTTATATTACACAAAAATAAGAAAATACTATTAGCTCTTTATAGAATACAATTCTGAATTAGTGCCAAAATATTACTCAATGAGTCATTTTAACAAATACATTTTTAAGTGAAATTTTGACTTAGGTATAATGTAAAGAAAAATCGAACAAGTTTACAAATTTTGAAAAAAAAATGTCTTTAAAACAATTGCCAATAAGGATGTTCAAACTGTCACAAATCGATGGGATCAAAATCAAAAGGCCGGTGGATTATCTTTGATCCAAAACGGATTAGGGGTCAAAGGTATGTAATTTCAACATTCTTGTTATGCACACGACAATTCTATCTTGTTAATCCTCTATAATTTTAGGGCCTGAAAGGACGGTCGAGTGGTATGGGATACGCGCGATAAATCCATTTTCCTATTATAAGGCTGCTGATCGTATAGCATACTTCGAAATTTCCGATATAAAGTAAGTCGTCAAATAATACAAAATATGTAAAATACTATAAAGCTACTATAAAAACTAATAAATTAAATAGTCCGAATAAATTTTGAAAGTAAAGATAATGTGAATTAAAAATTTTAAAATAATACCAAATCTTTGTAATTTTTTGAGCGGAGAAACTCAAAATTTTCCACTAATTTTTGGTATAATGCCCTCTTAAGATTCGAAGAATTTTTTATCGGTTGGAGCAACAATCAGTACCCAACTAATGGTCGGCCTATTCGACCAATAACTGTTGAAGCAGCGCGTTGGTTTGGATATTATGTTCAAGATGGTTATGGTTATATCTACTTGAATGGTCGTAAGCAAACAAAATGCTATACACCACCAGAGTGGAAACTGGAGGATGTGTTGGGCTGTGGTCTCAAATTTACCACTTCGCATTTGGAATTTTTCATCACTCACAATGAATATCTTATCGGTATACACTGATGCATGAATAAATTACGAACAAATCATTTTTTATTAAACGATTTGATTCGTTTTTTGTTTTGCCGTATTTATTTTAATATTAAATAAAGTCATTTTTCAAGGCACAGTTAATTACGTAAGCAATATCTATATGATTCTGATCTGATATTTTATTTATCATCATAAACAGTTTTAAATTTTTTACTAATTTTAAATTAATATTTGATAATTTCTGATTGTTAAGGAAAGACAAACGTGGAATTATGGAAGCTTGGAAATTATGAGCTTTACCCATACACTGCTTTTATTAATTATGGGCTTTCTGGGCGCAGTCTCAAAGCAAATTTTGGAGCGACCGAGTTCGCTTACAAAGAGTTGAAGTCGGGTATATAGTATATAACACAGTGAGTTGAAGTGAGTTGAAGTGAAGATTTGTGAAGTAACATCTACCTATTTGATCATTTTTTGTGTTCATGTTGACATTTGTATAAATTCGTTGGGCATTACATTGGATGCTGATGGTAAATTCTCTATCTTTTATTAATCCAAATTCAGGTATAGATTAACTGCTGATGTAATGAATTTGTGAATTTTGGATGTCCTTGCGCGGAGAGCTTATTATTTAAAATATTTAATAAGCGATGTTGGATGTCAAGGACGTGTGTCGTTTCGGCAAAAGTTCAGAAAAAGGCGTTTGGGCAAAAGTGCAGAAATGGAAAAATCGATAAACGGACGTTTAAACAAAAGTTCAGAAAAGAAAAACAGGTGGTACTGGCCCACCACAACCACACACGCAGCCTCCAGCCACTCTAAGTGCTAAGTGCGCGGAGTTACTTGTCTTTATTCCCATGTATTCAAATTTTAATCTTGTCAAAATTCATAAAGCATTAGAACGCAGCAGAGTACCACTTGCCTGCCTTAATAGAGCATCATGCTCAAGTAATAAGCCCATCATTTTGCCTTCGGAACTTACACTTGTTGCATAGTAGTCCCACTTCTTTACATTAAAAATCTCGGAAATTTGTGAAAATTATAAATATTAAAAAGGTTTATAATTTTTGAAAAGCATAGCAAAGCGTTTAGTTTTCCATGCTTTTCCTTTGCATTTTAAAGAAATCACAAATCGGTTAAGATTGATGTAAGCATAAGGGAGTTACCATATTTGGTCGAAAAAGCCATATACCATTTATGGTTGCAAATGAAGGTATAGGAGAAAATCCTTACTCATCTAAAACAAAACTACAGATCCGAAGACAAATGATGGTATTAGGGTTTGATTGACGGGTTCAAGTTATATTTTTTGCCACCATCCATCCAACATACACTATGTCCGTTGCAAAAAGTGAGGAAGCTGGAAGCTTTGGCTTTTTGATCAAAAAATTGAAATTTTCTTGGGACATTTCATTTTTGAAAATGTTTGAATTTCATGTAAATCTATGTTTTGTCCATCGATATTTGGTCTGTTTTTATTTCAATCAGTAGCTACCCCGCCCTTAGGGGGTGGGGGTGGGAGGTGGTAGCTGCTTCAATCGGTTTTTTTCGATTTTCTTCAATCTATGCTTTGTCCGATATATGTTTTGTCCGGTTTCCTCTGTTTCCTTGCTGTACAAGCTGGAAATGAATATGCATTTGTTGGATGCTATGTGCATGACAGCGACAAAAATAAATCCATCAGAATGGTTTCCATTAATTTGCTTGGTAAATCAATAAACATAAAAAAAGTAATTTTGCAAAATAATAGCATTAAAGGACTGAAATTTTTCATATAGGAATGCATAGTTTGTTAATCTGATTAGTAATGTAATGTAACTAGTGTTTTGGCTGATCCATATCAAATACTCTGATATGGTCTGACTGTGCTTGGTTTTTAAAAAGTCAAATTTTTTTGATTTTATGGGATTTGAGAAAATCTCCAGTTAACTCCGGGGCCCCGAAGCACTACTCACTCATCCCCTTCCCCGGTAATCCAAATACCCGCTGGCGTTACATTTATAGCGGAGTAGGAGAAGCTCTTGCGGAGTTGATATTTTTCTCATAATCCTAGTCATAAGAATTCATCTCAAGAACATTCATTTAAAAATGTTACTCTCAAAAAAATGCTACTCTCTCCTGCTTCCCGCAATCGTTATTTTACTACTGAAGCTGACTGATCTGACGGATGGAACTGATAGTGGTACTCGAAGTCGAGGCAATGAAAGTAGACCAAAGCATCACGCCCAAGCAGCAAATCATAAGTCTACGGAGGAAAGGCTTCCGGAATTGGAGAACAAAGTGTTGAAAATGCAGGTACTCTAGAATTTTCGAGAACGGAAAGTTTTTTTTAATTTTTTTTTTTGAATGAACACAAGAAATGCCAAACGTGGAGACTGGCAAACTTTGCTTTTTAGGAGCTTATTATCATGTAGAATATACCTAAGATAATAAGTTTATAATGATTTTCGTACAAATTTGTGAATTTTCCCGATTACAAAAATTACAGGGTGCGCAAAATTTCTGGTATAATTCAAAAAATCAAAATTTTTCTAAAAATCTGAAATTTTCTATAGAGTGCCAAAAATTTTCTTCTATAAAAAATTCTAAAAATCAACTTCCATTATAATGCATTTTTTCAGATTTTTTGAATTTTGAAATTTCTGATAGTTAGAAAAATTTTGATTTTTTGAATTATTCCAGAACTTTTTGCGCACCATCTAGAAA
>JAEHOM010000398.1:0-12336 GCA_016433075.1 Hoplolaimus columbus | reverse complement strand
TGGACGGCGCATTCGACACCACCGGAGGGAACGACGAACCGATGGACTATTCAGAGTCCATTCTTGGTAAAGTTTTCAGTGAAGAACGGAAACGGACGGAGAAATCATCTAAAAAAGTTACATTTTCAGACGATACCCAGTCGCCACGCACCACGCCAATGAAAATGAAGAAGAAGGGGTGGATGCCCTCCTTCTCGCCGACCAAAGGACAGTCGGGCAGTCGTGGGGTTGACGACGGCATCAGCCTCGGAGAGGACGACGACGGCCTGGATTATGAGGCAGACGGAGAGCACGGGCATGGTCGCGAGGACGGTGAAGAGGTAAGCAGTGAAGAAGAAGATCTTCTTGGAGATCAATCTGAAAATGAGCAAATTAAGTCGGGAGATGAACAGCGGGACGGCAACGAAGCTGACCAGTCGGCCATCTCGGAGTTGGGGCGCAACCTGAACGGGCAGAGTCTGAACGACGCACCACCACCGGGCTCGCCTCCGCTTCCGAGCTATATTCCGGACGCGCAGCAGCTCCGCCTCATGGGGAACACGCCGAAGACACCAAAAACGGTCTGTGGAGAAGGGAGTCTGATCAAAAATAAAAATTTTTCGGATCTATCAAGAAAGGAAAAATTTTTATGGGAAAATGTACAACTCAAGCGATTACTTCAGGGTCGGAAGCGTGGACCGACCAAGTCGCCACAGGAAGTTGCCGCTGCGAAGAGACAAGAGATGGAGCAGTTGGTGGACGAGCGAGTCCTGCTCGCGTTGCAGGGCCAGCCGGTGCAGGACGACGCCCACGGGCAAAATTTCTTGAAGGCCATCGAGATGGTGTTGCAGGCGCGCGAGCGGGCCAAGCAAGGTACTGCTTCAGTCGGCGTGCTCAGGGCATATGGTAATGCAGTTGACTGTTCAGGTCAACTGGAGGAGGAGGACGGTGGTGATGAGCTGCTGGCGGAGACCACTACCGAAGGTACCGCAAACATTTACATCAGCAACTTTGGGGATGAACCACTAATCCTGGAAAAGGGGCAAATAGTGGGAAGGGCGGAGATGGTGGATACAGTCATCGACCCCCGGTTTGAGCTCTTACCTGACCAAATTGTGAGGCGAGTGGAGAGTGCTACAGTGCGTGCGTTGGTTCTAAAAGAGGGAGATCAGTTGGAAGAACTGTTCAAAATTTTGAGAGAAAATACGGGTCATCTGGAGGAGAGTCAGAGGGAGGAGCTTGAGCGTCTGTGGGAAGAGTACTCGGATGTGCTAGCAGTTGCCGACTCCGAATTGGAGCCATCGGACTGGATCTGCCCACCGATGGATGTAGGCGACGCGAGGCCGATCAAACAAGCTGCGCGACCAATCCCCTTCGCCCTGAGAGATAAAGTGAATAACATGATCGATGAGTTGCTGGAGAGGGGAATTATCCGCGAATCGGAAAGTCCATGGGCCTCCCCCACGGTTATCGTCAAAAAGAAATCAGGGGACCTGAGAATGTGCATTGATTATCGGCGTCTAAATGCAGTAACGAAGAGGGACTCCTATCCATTACCGCAGATAGACTCCATTTTGGCTGATTTGGGCAAAAAGCGGTTTTTTACTTCCCTTGACCTGTTAGCCGGGTACCATCAAATGAAACTACAGGAAAGCGATATGGAGAAAACTGCGTTCGTAACGCAGCGAGGGCTTTTTGAATACACGGTTATGCCTTTTGGGGTCGTAAATGCCCCTAGCATTTTTTCTAGGGCCGTAAACAACCTGTTAAGACCATATATAGGAGATTTCGTCCACGCCTACATCGATGACATTTTGATAGTCAGCGAAAATTGGACAGATCACATCAAACACATTCGGTGCGTACTTGAGAGGCTTAGGGAGTATAAGCTCAGAGCGAAGGCAAAGAAGTGTAAATTCGCGGCTGACACCGTCCCTTTTCTTGGATTTGTGCTCACCCGCGACGGCTTGAAAAAGGACACCTCAAAATTCGAAGCGATTTTGCAGTTCCCGCGTCCGCGAACACAAAAGCAGCTGATGAGATTTCTTGGGCTCGCGAGCTGGCATCGGAGGTTTATTAGAGGGTATGCTGAGATAGCAGCGCCGCTTACGCGATTAGTGAGGAAGACGCCAGAGGCAAAATCGCTGGAATGGTCTGATACAGCGGAAAAGGCTTTTTGTGAGCTAAAAAAGGTCATTGTTGAGGATGCGTGCTTAGCTTTTCCGGATTTTGAGAAGGCGAGGAGTGACCCTGACTACAAGTTTCACGTGCTGACGGACGGAAGCCAGAAAGGGATGGGGGCAGTGCTGTGCCAAAAGGACCCGACCAGCGGCTTCATCCGTCCCATTGGCTATTGTTCGAGAGTATGTAGGGACGAAGAGTTAAGATACCCGAGTGTCGTTCTCGAATGTAAAGCCATCCGTTTTGCGCTTGAAAAGTTCCGTCACTTCATTCTCGGGCTTCCAGTGGTGGTCGTCACGGACAACTCAGCCTTGCCAGCAATGTTTAGGTCGAGAAAACCCGTCGGAAACGCAACTGTCGACCGATGGATAGCAGAAATGGCATCGCCATATGATCTGACGGTCGTCTTCAGCCCTGGAGCAAAAAATTATGTGGCCGACGCATTGTCGCGCGCACCTTATGAGCCAACCACCGAGTACCCAAAATGTGCGCAAGTGTGTTTGGTGTCTCGGGTAACAACGCGTTCGCGTGCGAAGAAAGGACAGACTGACGCTATGCCTGAAGAGAAGGAGCGGAAGAGACCTGAAAATGTGGGAAGTACGGATGCAAGTGAATGGGAAAAATTGTGTGAGAGTTCCGAAGTGGGATTTATGGTCAGCTTTCTGCGAGACCATAAGTACCCGGAGGATCCGATGGTGAAGAGGAGACTGTTGGCGACCATGGCAGGCTATGCATGGCTTGAAGGCGCGTTGTACAGAGTCACAGACAACTGCGAGTTTCAGCTGTTCATACCTGAAAAATTCAGAAAAACAATTTTCAATGAAATACATTCAGAGTATGGGGGGCATATGAGTTTCCCAAAAGTCATTCAAGCGATTGAAAATCAAGGGTATTGGTGGCCTACCTTGAGCGGTGATGTCGTCAAGTGGTCGAAGGAGTGCCGCGCATGCGCGCACAACAGAGAACCGCGCAGCAACCATCCGGGTCTGGCCCCCATCGAGAGTACGTATCCCGGGGAAATTGTGTGCATGGATATTCTGAAAATTAACAGAACATCGTCGGGTAACGTCTATGTGTTGATGATAGTCGACCATTTTTCACGTTTTCTCGTAGCGGTACCTTTGAAAGAGAAAACGGCAGAAGCAGTATTAAAAGCATACACAGAACAATGGGTTATGAAGTTCGGATCAGCTAGCACGCTGCACACCGACAAAGGCGGAGAATTTTTAAATGCCATCATGCGGGAGGCGGCGCGCAAATTTGGGTCGAAAATGACGGATACCAAAGGGTATAATCCCAATTCAAACGGATTGGTTGAACGTTTGAATAGGACGATACTTGGTATGTTGCGAAAAACGGTGGTTAACAGCAGGGAATGGGACACCAAACTTCCATTCGTTACCTTTGCCTATAACTGTACACCGCATTCGTCCACGCGCTTCTCACCTTTTCACCTGTTTTTCGGCAGGGAGTGTGTCTTTCCAACGAGTGTTACGGCCCCGCAAAGGCCGAACCCCTTTTACACACAGGATGAGGAGGGGTATATTCAGCTTATTAGGGAGTATTACGAGTTCATTTTGGCCGAAGCAAATAAAAATACAAAGGAGGCTAGGACTGCTTGGAAAGATTATTTTGATTGGAAAAGGAATGCCAATCCGGGAAAATTCAGCGAAGGTCAACGGGTAATGGTATACAACCGCCCTCCTGCGGGAGAGGACGCTAAAAAGTTGCGCTGGAAATTTTATGGGCCATATCGGATTGAGAAGATGAGTAGGACACACGCCATGGTAGTACCCATGGACAGACCCGAATCCGAACAGATCGAAGTTCCTATCACCCATCTAAGTCCGGTCCCTGAGGAAATAGGTAATACCTCCCTCCTCCCGGGACAAAAGCGAAGTAAAGTCATGGCAGAACAAGGGGAGGAACCGAAAGTTGCTGATGAAAACAATTCAAATGTTCTTCGTATTAAACAAATCGGAAATGAATTTTCAGAACGCTTCGGACTGCACTTGCGCTGTGAGGCCGGTAAGAAGGGCGCCCACCACATGTGCACACCGACGACGATCGGCCATGCATTGGAGTCGAAGGCGGATGATCCGTTCGCGCGCCAGCCAATCCGTTCGCTGCAGGAGTTCCTGCTGGTCCGTGTTGCGGTCAGTGACGGCGTGGCACATTCGGTCATCCGTAACTGGCTGATGCACAGCCGCGACGACGCATCAGCACTCGTCAAACAACTGTCGCCACGCGCATGGGACAGAATGAATTGGAAGACGGCCGTTGCAATTTGGGTTACAAATTGTGACTTGGCGTTCCAGACGATGGCGAAGGGAGAAGACGCCATTGAAATGCAAATCGGGCTGCCGGTGGAATCGCCATTCTACCGATACGTCGAACAGTTGAACAAAGCGGCCGAAGACCATAGAGCGGCAGCATTTCTCAAAAAGGATGTCGTGCGCAATGCGCAGGTGGTGATCTGCGAACCGGAGTCTGAAGCTTTGGGTCGGAAGCTCGAAGCGAAAGTCATCAGCGGCCAGAACATCATGGAGCTGTTCGAGAAGACCACCAGCTGTTGGTTTGCCAACTCCGTCAAGAAGATCGTGATCTGCTGTGGATCGGCGATGATCAAAGGTAAGGAGTTGCAGGACGACGGACTCGCGGCGCTGACTGAAGTGATCGACTACGTCACCAAGACCAAATCGGCGAAGGTCTTCATCATCCCTCCGCCATTCAACGACAAAAAGCAACAGCAGTCAGTGACGGTATGGGACCATATCTTGGCGACGACAAAAAACAACAAGAACATCATGGCGAAGTGGACGATTGGCCATCGCGCAGTTACGGAGATTTTCCTAAGAGGAAACTGCGCAAGAGACAAGAATGTGGCGGAGGGCGGTTTCTTAACATCAGTCGGGGCAACCGAACTGATGCTGTGGCTCAACAGCGTCTGGGGGTGTCAGCTCCAGCAGAAGATGATGCCACCGCGACAGCATCCGATCAACAACAACCGCCAACCGCTGCGGAATGTTCAGGTGGAGAAGACAGAAAGGAAAGTGGATGAAAAAAAGGAATTTCAGGTGAACCGCGTTGGGCCCCGCGTGGTAGGGCGACACCATCAACTGCAAGTGCACCATGCACGTCGTTCCCCCATTGCCGACCGTTTTGGGCGTCGCAGAGAAGAGGCGGATCGTCGTGGACGCTTGGGTTTGGTAAGTGGTCCCGCAAATAAGGCAAAGCAAAAAGGAAATGAACAGGGAGTGCCGTCGACGTCCGGAAGAGTTGGACGCCGCTGACAGACACGCACGAGGACCGGGAAGGACGGGCAGCTTCGGACCAATTTTTAAGATTGTTTTTGGTTTCCCCCCCCCCCTCTAAAAGTGTTCCTTAAATTTTTGTTAAGAGTATTGACCGCCTCGGACAAATTTGCTGGATTTATATTATTTCTCTTATTTTCGTCTCCTGAAATCTCATTATGAGATCTCATCCATTTCAAATCCATTCCTCAAAATATTTTTGACTTCTCTTCAAAATATTTTTGACTTGTCCCTATTCCTCCATCATTTCTAAATAAAGAGTGCAAAAAGTTCAAATGGGGCGGAAAAGTTGGCGGGAAATGGATTTGGGGTTGACACCAAGGTTAATGGGATCGGGGAGATGGCCACCAAAGCTGCAAAAAGGAGATGTGATCATTTATTCCGAACATCGCACCACACACAAATGCTCGAATTCTTTTACGGCTGCATTGTTTTACTCCTGATGGCCTTATCAATGCTGGCTACGTGTTTCGTTGTGCTGATCATCATTATATGTGCCATGAATATAGAAAGTACAGCGCGGGTTACGCGCTACGACACGAACAGCCAACACGAAGACATCAATGTACAACGCCACAACCAATTCTGCTATGGATGAACAACAAGTGCTGAGTACCATCTGCTGAGTATCTGATTGCGGAATATCTTACCTCCCCATCATCAGAATGCCAATGAAATTTTGGGTAACGATTTTCAAACCGGGTCAATTTGAGTCAAATTGGAGGGATACCGAGAGGCATACACAAAATGGTAAACGTAAGTACATTTTCAATTTAAAATTTTTTTTTCTTTCTCTTTAAAATTTTAAAAGGGTTAATTAATATACAAGGTCGGGGTCCACCCCCTCCCCTTTTCATAATTTAGCAGATTCATGGCGCGAGGACGCAGCCATCCCCTGCCCGGGTCGCAGTTGTTGGAAATGGGTGAACAACATTCAAACGGGGAACTTGTCGTTCGGGACGAACTCTCGTGCTGCCGGGGGACGTAGTGTGCACACACACCACACACTCAATTCAAAAGGGACGTACCTTGGCATTCTGATATTCAATATTTTGTATTGCAGCGAATTGAAAATGCATTTTCCCTCAGCCCTTCCTTTTTCACCGAACCCACTTCACTTCTCATTATTCTTTCACTTCTTTATCACCCAAGCGGAATAAAGCAAGTTGTGTACTTTGTGCATTTTTATTTGGAAATAACTCTCATTGCGCACAGTAGCTGAGATTGTTATATTGTTATCACTTATCATTTATCATTTCACTGATTCCCGTCCCTAGTCGCTTCATCAGCATAGGACGTCGGGCTTCTCGCGCTGCGCACAAGAGCATCAACAGCACTTCGGGGATCGGCCCAGCCTGCGGGTTACGCGGACTGGAAGGGAATATTCTGTTGGTCGGGTTACGACTGAAGAATTATTCTACGTAACAATCAATTTTTGCCCTTCTCGGAAGGAAACCCTTCTAAATTTAAATCAAATCACATACACTGTGTGCAAAACCAGTAAAAGCTAATAAATGTTTAACGCTTTCTCGATGTTTGCTTGCTTTATTGGAAGCTTGGTAGGCGCAGACGCAGACGTTTGTGTTCAGTCGACTTGTTTGATTCATGCCATACATAAGATAAGAATTAAGAAGACCATGACCAATGTTTCATTTCATCTTTATATGTTTTCTTTTTGTTTGAATGATGACCGGAGATCGGTTATGTTATTTTATTATTGCTGACTGGCTATATATGTCAACGGAAAATAAAAAACAAAACAATTGAGCAGGGAAGGAAGAAGAGAGATGATAATTGATGTGATGATGAATGCTGATGCTGCTGAACAGGTAGGGTAGGGAGGGAAAGGTATGGCTATAGATAATAATAGACCCGGTACACACACAGAAAGTAAGAAAGAGAAAAGAGAAGGGAGAGAGTGGTGAGCTGCTGAGCTGCTGATGGGGAAGGAAGCAAATAAAACATTAGAATCGGTCGGTTAGTCGGTCGATTGGTTGTGGAATTTGAAAGGCTTTTCATTCATCGCTTCTGTTTTCTATTACCTATATCTTTTATTTTTTTGCCATTTTTATCACAAATCTACAGGGCGACAAAACCATGTGGAGAAAGCCTATAGAAACCGGAGAAAGAGGGAGGAAAACAAAAGAAGGGACTGCGTTACATTGACATTGGAGTACGCAGTCGCTCGCACGCATTCATTCGACAGCAGCAAGCAGAGGAAGGAGAAGTGGGCAGGCAGAAGGAAGGCGAGAGGAGAAATCGTAAAAACATCAAGACAAACAACAAAGGGTTCGGTTCGGCGATCGGTTCAGTTCAATCACCTTACTCTTCTTCCTCCGCCTCATCAGCTCTCAGCTCATCAACAAATGACCGTCCGCCGAGGCAATTAATTAAGGTAATAAAAAAGTAAAAGGGATAAGCAAGTGAGAGAGGTTGGAGAGAGAGATTGGGATAGAAAAAATTGAAAAAGGGAAATAACACAGGAGAGAAGAGCGAAGAGGGATTTACATTACAGATGGATGTGTGGAGTATGGAATGAAGGAACAAAGCACAAAAGCACAAACACAAGCACAGCAGGGTTGGTGTAAATGCAACGAGAAGTAACAATAACAATCCATTTATATTGAACGCCAATCAGAAGTCATCAGGACGTCTCAGGCTCATGTCAGGGTCAGGAGCGACCATTAAAAATGGATATCAAAATACTTATAAATAAGAGTGAATGGAGATGAAGATGAAGTTAAAGTGTAAGTGGCATAGCAGGTTAAAAAAAAGAAAAAACAGGTTTGGGTTTGGACATGCTTTCCTTGGGGTTTGGCGTTCTGTCATTCCGGTGGGTGGGGTTGGGGTGGGGAGCATAGATCGAGGCGAGTTCGTCAAGATGAAGATTTAAGATTCAAATCAATAAATCAGAGCGAAAAATTGTTTGAAAATTTAGGTCGGAATTGCCTGTAGTTGCTTGGCCATATTATTGCATTCCTCCATTCCTTTCACTTTTTGCCAAGTAAGTTGGTAATGAAGAGCTCTGATGAGTCTCGTAAATGCGGAATGCGGATTAGCTTTAGGTTTATCATATCCGCTTTTTTGAAGTTAGCACTTGGTTTTCTGCTATTCCCTCTGCGATGTCTTCTCCTCTCGATTGAGGCCATCGCGCACTTGTATTCTACACATTTATATTCTCCCAATATTTAATAGTAAATCAAAAATCCATTCTTCAGAAAATACTTTTTTTGAGAAAAAAAGTTGAATTTTTCAGGCGATATATTGATAATATTCATTATTTATTGATTGGATGGCCTGTCGACTGGGAGGCATCCGCGGGTTCGCCCAAGCATCGACGGGAATTTTATGCGCAGGAAGTGGAGGTGGCTTTAACAATAATGTGGCCGCCACCATTGGCCGGCCAGTGAAGCCAGCTAATTGTGATCAGTGCCGGACAATAGTCACTAAATGGAACCTCAACCTGCCCTACAACTATCCAGAGCCTTGGCCATACAAGGAGAGAGGGTAATATGCTAATACCTTACATAGTTAAATGGAAAATTTATTTGTAACAAACAAAAAAATCTATGCTGGAGGATATGCGTAAGGATCGGGAGGACCAACTAGGCATCGCCAAATACGAGAAAATTTCGAAAACTTATTTTATCCAAAACAACCAGAAAATAATACGTAAAAAAAAGTTAGCGTAAAAAACGCGATTTTAACAAAAATACGTTTTTTGTCAAAAAGAGATGGTCAATGAGCAAAGGCGCGATGGTTTCTACATTTTCATTATTTTAGATTCCAAGCATTTCGTATTCTATTTGGGCGCAATAAGGAGCGATTTCACGTCAATTCGCGACTTATTGTGGTGGAGGGCAATGTTGCATGTGGAAAGGTTTGTTAGTATCGCTTAACCTATTTTAAAAAACCCGGACGGGCTTTGTTTGTACTTTTGCAGACAAAGTTCGCTGCTCAACTAGCGGATGAGTTGGGCTTCCACCACATGGAGGAGTTCAAGATGGAAGACATCATGATCGACCGTTACGGCAACGACTTTCGCACTTTCTATCACCTGGTCATTTTTCGCTCTTATTTAACTACATCACGCAAAGTCTTGAAATCTAAAGTTACAAAATCTCGTCAAAAAATGTGGTAAAAATAGGCTTACTTTTATTAATTTATTAAAAATGTATTTATAATTGTTTTGTCTTTATTTTTTGATTTTATAACGTGATAGATTAACTTATTGATTTCCTGACTTTTCGTATTTAGTTAGGTCCAATAATCTTACATATGAAATTTAATGTCAGACAAACCTTGGGACAGTCATTATTCCATGAAAACAATAAATTAACGAATTTTACTTTCCCATAAGAATCTGTAGCTGCTTTACAGGAAACAGGAGTTTACAGGAAACCGGTTTTTCGTCTCTTTTCAGACGCATTCGCGATTGGATATATTTAATTGTTCGGTTTTTTTAGTTTCCGAAGTCCTTTCGAATCCCGGACCTGAACATATTCCTCAAGAATCCGGCCGACGATATGACTGCGGTGATGCAGGATCGGTTCTTCGATTGCCGCTGGGAACAGTACTTGAACGCGCTGGCACATATCTTCAATACAGGTTCAATGACCGAAACAACATTTATTCCCGAAAATTCCAGGACAGGGTGTTGTACTGGAGCGCAGTCCTTACTCAGACTTTGTGTTTGTGAATGCAATGCGACAAAAGGATTGGATCAGTCCGGAATGTGAGTTTTTGCAATTTACGCAAAGCCTATTGACTGACTGTGAAATTATTTTTTAAATTTTTGGTTTATACGTCATTTTTAGGATTTATATTTTGGTCCATTAAATTTTAAGATTTTAACTTCTACTATTTCAAACGCAAGACTGGGCTACCTTATCTGAGGTTACGGCCTCATTTGATCATTTATCTGGACTGTCCTGCCGAGAAGTGTCTTGAACATGTTCAGAAACGTGGCAATGTATGGCAAAATCAGTGTTAACAAATACATTATTTTATACAAATAACGAAATTTTTAGCCCGACGAAATTAACGCAATTGATCTGGAATATCTGAACATAATTGAGTCTTCCTACAAGGATTATCTGCGAGAATTAAGGTAATTAAATTGTTTATGGATAAGGATATAACGAGCAAGGATTTTAGGTGATCAGTATCAGTGTTTTAAAATGGAAAATTTTGCGAATTTTCCGACAAATATTAATTAAAGAATTGTTATTTGGGATTTGGGTATATGTTAGGTAACTTTAGCTGCAAAAAATTTTCCATAAAAATGTTTGCCATTTTTAGAGGATCTTTCGAATTTCGAGCCTTTTTCTCGAAGATTGAAATTTCGCCCATCCCTATCTGAATTGGGGATCTTATTTGCTTGTTTGGGATCGTGTCTAGATTCGTGCACATGGAAATGGCCAAAATTTTCGGGTATTTACAGTCTCGAATTTGTCTCGAATCCCTTCACTCGACTGTCATGAGCGTAAACATCACTCATTCGTTGCCATACGCAGAGTCGAGCTCTCACATTTAGGCCCAACTCATTTATGCTCACTTATGACTGGTCAACACCGGTGGACATTGACGAGGTGCTTGAGGATCTGCTGCAGCTGAACCTGGACTTTTATGAATGGCACAACTCGGCCGATCTGCTGGCTGACTGGAACCTCGGCTCTGATTACATCTATGGTTTACATCGAACACAGTTGGTTTTTTTTGGCGCCTAATGTTCTCGAAATGACCCGAAAAGCCTTGTTTAGTGTTACTCAAAAAGATGCGCTTCGTTCTGATGCGTTTGACGGGCTGAAGAAATTGAAGTGTGAAATCGCCGAGCTGTATGTTTATCCGCCAGATGCTGTCCACTTCAGAAATGTGATCATGCACGAAGTTGGTGAATGTTTCAAAAAAAAACCTGTAAACCTTTTATTTCTACGATTTTATTGTTTTTTTTTCAATTTTTAGGTTACAGCTTTTAATATCAGTTAACACTTATTTTGACACTAACTGATTATGGTTACTCATAGATGAGCAGCCCCCGTCTAAATCAAAAATTGTGATATTTACCGTTCGAATGGCTGCCACATCCCTAAAATTTGGGCTTTATGGCATTTTCAGCTTTAATTTTTTTACACAGTTTCACATACATATTTCTGAGTGAGTACACTTGAATTTTTATTCTGTTTTTCCCTCAAATCCATTTGATCTGAATAAGATGTTTTTTTTAATTAAAAGGTGTTGAAGGACAGATGCACTCATGGATTCACCAAGAATGATCCGATTCGGTTTGATTCCATGAATGTTGGATATGCGCATAGTACTGATGCGGATCTGGATATGCCGGAACGTTGGTAGGTGCACTTTATTAATATTACTTGTAGTATTATGCGGGGGACTAGTTGTATCTGTCGCGGTAGCTTTAAGGGCTAGAGTTTTAAGGATTTGAGGTTTGAGTATTTTGTATTTTGATGACCCGAATTTTGGGAACGAAATTTTGTGGTTCAGAATTTTGAAGCGATTCATCCTCAAAATTCTGATAGTTGTATCTATCTGTTTTTCATATAGTAAAATTTTTTTGTTACAGGACGGAATACATTTGGAAAGAAAAGCACATTGGTATGATGGTTCCATTTGATAGGTTTGCTGACCCAACTGGCAAAGACTACGACCCCGAATATCTGCATCATCATTAATTAGGGCGTTTTTTACACGCCAGAATTTGATAATAGGAAGTATAGTAAAATCCGTTGACTGGATTGGATGAAGTTGTATATGTACCATTATAGAGCCCGGCACGGGACGGGATCCCGTCGGGATTTTTCGGGATCCCGATCCGGAATCCCGAATTTTTGGGCCAAATCGG
>JAEHOM010000397.1:0-12336 GCA_016433075.1 Hoplolaimus columbus | reverse complement strand
GCTTTATACAGGAGTAGACCCCTAAATTAAGAAAAAATTAACTTGTAAGATCGAGTTTTGACTGAAGATTCGTATTTGGAGTTTTTATGGGTTAGGTAGTACTAAATTTGACGTCAGAAATTGACTTCAGAGCAATATAATAGCGGCAGAATTAACGTGTCATCACGTTTAATGTGAGTTATACTTTAGGTCAGATCACGTCAAAAAGTTGCGTTTTTTGAAAAATGCAAATTTTTACGTGAAAATTGGTATCTGATCATTTTCAAACATCAGATAAAACTTTTTTTTAATAAAATTCTGAACTTGTTTTTTCGGATTAGGCCTTCATAATTTAGAATTATTTGGAAAAATTAGAGTTATTTTAAAAAATAAAATATAAAAAATTTGAATTTAAATTCTAATTTTTAATTCCGAACTGGCATTGACAAATCGAAAACCGAGTTCGGAATGGTTATCATCACCATTGAAAATACTAGATACCAAATTTCATGCAAATTTGAATTTTTCAAAAAATTTAACTTTTAGAGGTAACCTTTTCTCAAGTTTAATTCACGTCAAACGTGAAGCTATGTCAATTCTGACGTCGAATTCCCCATACGCGAAAACCCTTAAATCCAAATTTTTAAGTCAATATCGAACATCAATTTTTGTTCAAGCTTGGATGAAATAAAAAAAAAACACCCAAAAAATCCAAAACCCAAATATTCCCTTATTTAAAAAATTCACGTATTCTTATAACAAAATGTATATTCCTTTTCTATAGCCTTTTCTCTCTTGACTACTCGAATTCGGTGTCAACGCAGAGTTCCAACAGGACAGAGTTCCAACAGACAAAGTTCCAACAGACAGAGTGCCATCATTTACCCAAAAATCAATCCGAAAAAGACAGCCCTAGATTTTTGATACATAAATGCATTGTTTTGTCACAATGCACATGACAAGTATTGACCTTAGGATCGACCCACATTGACCATGACATGAATTGGCCTATAACTCAACTTGCATTCAGCAAGAAGTTTCAGTTCAGGAAGAGGATGAAGAAAAATTTTGTGAATTTTCGCATATAAATTATTTACTTTTATTTTTTCAGATTGATTTTTTTAGTAAATTTTCGGATTTTATGGTATGTTTTTGCCTGTTGGACCTTTGTCTGTTGGAACTCTGTCCCTGTTGGAACCTTGGAACTCTGTCACTACGCCCTCGTATTCTCATTTCAATCTCTTTCGAGCTAAAATAGAAATAATCAATCGCCACAGTGACTTTTAAATGAAAATGTATCGAAGCGAATTGTTTGAGATAAAAGGAAGCAAAGAAAAGGAAGGACGGCCACGCTCATCCCAACCAGGCAAAGAAAACGCCTATATAAAGGCTTCCTTTTCCTCATACGCTGCCACAAATGGTTGCTTGCTTTATCTCATGTAAGCAATCGTTCCAATACATTTTCATGGCAAAAAACTTTTGCTAATTGTGGCTAATATTGCTAATATTTATACAGTGTCGGTATTTTGTTTTTGTTATATATTTGTTCACATATTCGCAATATTTTTGGAAATAAATGATAAAATTGTGATTGTGGGATAATGAAATTCGCTAACTACGTATTAAATAGCAATAACATAGCAGCTGTTGGATTGAATTGGAATAAAATCAATGACACAAAGTGAAATATGCGAAAGAAATGTTCATCGGGGCGGGGGGGGGGATAAAGGAAGAGCCGGAGCCGACAATTGTTCCATCCATTGATCAAATAACGCGACACAGGCACAGGTCACAATGTCACAAAATAATAAGGCAGACAGACAGCAGAAATCTGGCAAAGAATTATTCGATTAAAAACTAAACACTAAAATTGTTTCTAAATCTAACTTACGTTCTCGACTTTTGTGTTTTCGTCTAATCTTTTTCCTTTTTTTTCCACCTCATTTTCCACTTCCCGCATATATGTCAGGGCCTGTGGTGAACCTTTAAATAACGTTTTAGCATAAGCTAAATCTCAAATTTGTCATTAGTTTTTTTTTAATATTCAACGGTTGGGTTTTGAGAAAATTTGGTGGGCGAAATAAAAGGCCGCCGAAATCAACAGTTAACTTTAAAGCGCAACTAACATGAATTCGTCAAATATTCTGAATTCTATAAAACAATCCGACAACGATTCGTATGATCGACTTCCTGCCATCAAATGCATCGCTGAGTAAGTGTGATTTAAATTACAAACAATTCATATGTGAATATGGACAAAAAAAAAACATTTTTAGAGTGAAAATTGGACAAGTCACAGATAGGCTTATTGCGATCGATTCAGCCGGAGGCTTTTTGTTACTGGTTACGAAAGATGGAGTCATCAAAATTGCATCAGAAAATTTACAGTCTGAGTTGAAGCCGATCGCGACCTTCCAGAAGCCGATTCAAGTAAAGCGTTTGATTTTTAAGTTTTGAACTTTCAAACCTTTTATCATAAACAATTCCTAATCTATCTGAATCGTGTTAAAAATTTTAATATAACAAATTTGGAAATAAGTTCCCCTCTAAAAGTGGTGGTCATTATTTTTTGAAGGGGAGAAGGACGGTATTCCCTACCATTGACCTGATTTTTTTTTGGACAAAGAATGCCGTGAATCTTGAATAAATCTAACTTTTCTTTTAGTGGTGTTTTGCTTATGCTTCTATTATTATATTAACTTTCTTAGGTTTTTTACAACTATATGTTCGGTTCACTGATTATCCTCGATGAACAATCTATCGGAATTCGTCGGGAGCTCAACGGCACTTTTTCGCTTGGAACAATTCTCGACCAGCCACCAGAGCACGGCAGACGCATTCGTATTGAGTTCAGCAAAGAAGAGGCCCAAGCTTGGCAATGCTTCTTTTCCTCGCAGGACATGGCTGCCTTTCCCGAAATGCGAAATTTTGCCGCAGGCTTAGAGAATCAGTTCGCTCATTTGGAAAAGGTTTGAAAGGAAATACTTAGCTTTGGATTCTCCAACTCTAAATTTTATCCCAAAATTCAAAATTATCCCGCTCATTGGATTTTGGGTTTGACACTAATACCGAATTTTTTCCCAAATTTTGAAAATATCCCGTCTTTATATCTCCCAGGGCCGGCCAGGGACGTACCCAGGATTTTGGGATGGAGGGGGCACCCATGGCTGAGAGTCCAAAATTTTCGCAAAAATTTTCGCCGAACCGAAGGCACGGCGAAAATTCTAGCGAAAATTGACATTTTTTTAAATAAAAAATGCATTTTTAAATGAATTTTTAGACCAAAGAAAAGTCAATTTTGCTTTTTTGGATAGAGAAATTGAGCTTTTTTAGGCTTTAGGGGGTGCCGGCTGTGCCGATAGGCGCCGCCGGGAAAAATTTTGCTATTTTAGACCATTTCTGGTAAGGAAATTGCCCAAATTTTGACCTACTTTACATATATGGTGTCCCCCACCTGAGTCGGAATGGAGGGGGCACTTCAATAGGGCATGGTCGAATGGAGGGGGCACGTGTCCCCCATTTCCCTAGCGTCGGTACGTCCCTGCCGCCGGTCAAGATATCAATGGATAAAAAAATGCTTTTTGAAAAAAGGTGAAGTTTCCCAAGGTAATCGTAACTTTTAAATCAAAAGCTTCCCGCCCGTCAAGAACTTCAATACATTTAAAAATCAGTTTTGAAAAAAGGTGAAATTTCCCGGTAAAATCGAACTTTTTAAATTACTTGATTTAAATTACTTGCGTTAAAATTACTTGAAAATAGGCAAAAATTTTGTTCATTTTTTTAACTTTTTCTTAACCTGGCGGCGTCTATCGGCACCGACGTGACTCCACCATATTTAATTGATATTTTTGAAGATGGTGCGATTTTTTTTTTTGATTATTCCGCTCTCCATTATTAAAAAGACAACGTTTATTTTCAAAAAAAAATCGAATTTTTTTTTAATTTTTTGAAAAATTCCGGTTTCCGGTTTTTTGGAGTTCCGGTTCCGGTTTTCCGGTTCAGATTTTTTGAGATTCCGGTTCCGGTTTGGTTTGTTCCGACCCATCCCTGGGGGGGGGGGGTCTGACCCCCGTTGGAAACCTTTGTAACTTTTAGACAATAACAAATAATTTCACATGCTTGCGGTCTTAGTTACCGGTCCGTCGAAAAAACAAATTAAAACACTACTCCGCTATCCCTTCTCTCCATGAAAAATGCCACTGATAATAAATAAATGGTCAAATGTTAAAAATATTACATAACTTTTCCGCCCTTCATGGATCTTGCATTTAGTGCAGTAGAATGCACAGACTATTACACTCCATGTGAAGTGCCCGAAATTCTACTAAGGCAGGCAACTGGTGAACTTATATTTTCGGAGACACGTCCCTATGTAAGAAGCCTATCAGAGCCATGGCCAGAGAGGCGTCGGAGTGGGGGAAGTTGGCGGGGCAAATCGCATATCTTAGATTGACAGCTAAAAATTTCGAAAATTATACATTTTTTTGCTAAAACTTGCATTTTTGGCTTTCTTTTCAGATTACGAGGTGTGGTGGGTTTTGTTAGCCAGGTACAAGGAAAACTAATTCATCAGCCTATAATTTATTTTTCTCTTCAAATTTCGTATTACAATTCATCAGACTATATACCCGCTTATTCATATTCCATTTTGCCCAGCTATATTTTGCCGACGATATTATATCGGCGATATTTTGTCCTGCTCCGCATGCCCTTCTGGCCTACTTCTTATTATAGTTTGCATTGCATTCTTATTAATACACTTTTTACAGGTTCAACCAATTCGAAAAATTGCTTTAAAAGAAATAAACGAAATCAGTCGTCGATTTTGTGCTGCTCATCTCAAAAAATTACTTGACTCCTGTAGGGTACTGAAGCAAAGGCATTGTGTGGAGGTTGGCACATTGCGAGTGGATTTTTTCATCAATGCGTACGTGGAAGTAATAATTATGGCTAATCATTTCCAGGCCATTGAAATTGCCAAGATTCACTTCATACTCGGCTCCAAAACTGGTCATTTCTTCGTATATGGCCGCCAGCGACTTTGTTATATTCCTGAGGGGCCATCTCGATGTTCAATAATGTGACAGTATTTGTCATAGCATTTGTTTTCTCATTAGTTAATTTACAACTGCGAGTCCCGCATAGATTATTCAATCGATTGGCTTTCTTCCCTTTTTAAAAGCAAGCCTAATGCTTAAGCGAAACGCGCCTCCCACACATGCACTAGAGATAGTGTTAAATCGCGGAAGCGTAGCGAACTGGTTTGTTAAAGTTTTCCGGTGACATACCTAGTCCTTTTTCTTCATTCATTCACCCTTCCGACCGGCCAATTTAAATTTTTGAACCAACTCATACTCTTATTAGCTGATCTCCATCTCCATTTGATTCTTCCTCAATTTCATTCTGTTTTAAACTCATTTTTTGAATTGTAATGCTAGTCGATTTTTGTTACGTGACATCATCTATTTGTTTTTCAACAGGCAATTGAACATTGTAAATAGTATTTAGCCATGCATTTAATCTAATATTTTGTTGGTGCAGGAGAATTTTGTTTGTCCCGATTGCTGATTATATGTTGCCTTTTAAGATAAAAACGCATTCTTTTTTGTTTGTGTGTCGGTTGTTATTATCAACATATCTTATATATTAATGTTTATTATTGATATCCTCCATTTCATCAAGCACTGACGAGCCTCCAATGTCTCCTCCCCTGTCATTGGCTCTGGTCTGTTTGCTTAGTTTGTTTGCGATGTCGGCTGCTCCTGGTACTACGGGGGAAGAGGAGTTAGGTTTGAGCACCGCAGTCAATTCCACGAGTTGTGCTGCATTTCCTTTCTTCGTATTTTGGTTCCGAAGACAGTGTCCACAGATGGGCGGTGATCTACGTTGTGTCAATGGACTTCCTTCAGATATTTCTGTGCCCGTTGGCCAACTTAACTGCGGCCTCGGTAAACGCGACTAATCACCCTCCGACTTTTAAATCCAATTTTCTTTTTTCGTTTACCATCTTCAGAAGCCTGCAAAATGAAAATCAAATTATAAAGAGTGATATATATTGTGCAAAAAATCTTGTCTTTTGATTCTGCTTTAAAAAATATTAAAGAAAGGACTATGATGGAAATGGCGGAGAGACTGACTACCTATATTAATTAAGTGGACGCCCAGAGGTCAGCCCGGCTGAGATTAATATCCGCAGAAGAGATGCTTCGCATGGTCAAACGCAGGGACCCCTATGGTCGTCCGCAGTGTCTGCTCACGTTGTTCTACTCACCCGATTGCGTATTTTCTGCCAAGGCATGGCTTTTTCATCGATGGAAATGAAGCCTAAATAAGATCTAAAAGCAAACTGACATTAAGGTTGCTGAAACATTTTACCGAGTCGCCGGTCTATTCCCCAAGTTGATCATCGCTGCAGTTGATGTGTCGGCAGGTGGTAAAGGCACAGAGAGGTAAGCAAGAAGCACCAATAATCTGTTGTGAGGACCGTGGGAGCATGAATCAACAACAATTTGCTTGCCTTTTAGACTGTCTTCCTCACCGAGATCAAATTCATTATTACTATATAGAAAATCCTTACCTGCTTTCATCTCCATACACTACTGTCCCCACAGTTTGATCTCACACTACGGCATCTCCAGCACGCCAGTGATTGCATTGTGGCAAGATGGGCTTCCGCGCTATAGATTGTACGAGGATTACTCGCGGCTGGATGCTCTCGTTAAGGCACTAAAGCAGCATACCGACCTGTTTCCTGAAAGTCAGCAACGACACACAATGAATGAAGAAGAAAATATGCATATGGACAAGGATGGGGCGGAGGCAGAGGGCATAGTCGACAAGAAGAGGTCCGAGTCAGTGCAAAATCCGAGTCGGCAACAATTCCTGGAACAGTTTTACTATCTCCGCAAAAACCTCGGCTTTGATTGGTAAATTTATTCATTGGTGGACGAGATAGACATTTAGCGTAAAAAATTAAGAACCTGAATACCAGAAATATATTATAAACTCGAAATGTTCCGTCGGTCTGTTTTTCTCGAAACCAAATTTTTGTTTTAAACAAGTTATGACGCTGCTCAAATTTTCAATAATGGAAATAAGGCCTGAATGAAATATAAATCGGACTCTCGAATTTTAACTTTAAAAAAATGCAAAATAATTGAAAATATTCGTTCGATTCAGAGTTAAATTTTTTAAAATTGTCTGTTTAAGGTGAACGCTTTATTTTAGCCAAAAAAGGCTTTTGCACATAATACACGGTTTCTATTGATCTCTAACAAGGAACACTCAACAGCGGTCACACCTTTTGAGACAAACCATTCATACAGGCATGTAGTCCGGACTCAGTTATACATGTATGCAAAAAATCAGATGCGAATGGGGAACAAAAATGTTCAGTAGGGCATTTACAATTTTCCCATAGAATACGGTACCATATATAATTGAAAAAATCGTAAAAATCAAGAACAAATGTGGATAGGTGGTACCTAGGCAATATATGACCAGAAAAAAATGGCGAATTTTTCTGTGCCATTCATTTTGCCGGAGGGCATATTATTTCTGGCCTCAGGACATATATTCAAAATTAATATAAAATTCGCATAAAATGCAAATTGCCAAATTGCATAACTCCTTAAAGGAGGGTCAGAATAATATGATCTTGGTGTCATTTTATAGGGAATTTTATGGGCTACAATTATGGTATGATGAAGGTATATTGAAGTATTTTTTCAAAATTTTTTATGATTTTTTTTTCAAAAATTACGTTTTTGGCCAAATTTGATTGGGCCAAATTTTTGTAAAAGAAGCATCAAATCGGCTGACCGAATTGATTTCGCCTACCCCTGGAACCCCTGGAAAGGTAAGGCCTGGAAGACACGACGAAAAGTAAGTGTTTCGAAAAAATCTGATAAAATTCACAAAAATACTATATCGATTCTAAACAACTTTTGATTGATTCGGTCAGTCGAAAATGCCCGGAGAACAAAAAAACTATATCTGGGGTCGAAAATTAAAAAGTTATGAACCTTGCATGATTTTATATTAAAATTTGTTTTTAATAGGCGTGTGTGTTGTAGCTGGGTATTGGATGATGAGATGAATAATGCTTTTGCATTTTTTTTTTTGTTAAATTTACAAAATTGCAAAAAATTTTCAAATTTACCATGAATTTGGATAAACTTTTTTTCAGATATTATAATATCAGTGATTGGGAAAGTAATGGTTATTTCTTTTCTAGATAAAATGCATTTTGTCTTTTTCATTTTTTTCTTAAAATGATTTTTAAGAATTTCAAAAATAAAATCGATTTTTCTTGCGTTTTTCCTTTGCAAAATCGAAAATAACGCGCAAAAACAACCTTAGTGAACGCGTCTATTAGATCTCGCCGAGAGCTTTCGATTGATAGGTTGTACATATGATGCGTTTCCGACCAGTTTGTCAATTTTTCCCACTTTTTTTTTATTTAATAGCTCATTTATTTGACAGTGCAATTAAAATTTTGAACTATTGGTCCTATAAAAAAAACACTTTACCATTTTTGCATATTACGTTTTCGTCATTTTTATGTTTTTCCTTTTCGGACATTTTCTGGAACACTTCAAACGTGAATCCGGACATTTTTCCGCCAGACATTTTGGAATAGTGCCTAGGCGGGGGAATTCAACAATATTCAAATTTCATTCTTTAATAAATGCGCTATTTTCAATGGAAAAATGTAAAATTTTCGGTATTTTCCCTTTAAGAGGCAGGTCGTTAATGGGGGAGGTAAGTGCAAAAAATACTTGCCTCCCCCGTTAACGATCTGCCTCGCCCGTTAAAGGGAATGTACCAAATTTTCTTGCCTCCCCCGTTAACGACCTGCCTCCCCCGTTAAAGGGAATGTACCAAATTTTCCTTTTCTCTCCTACCTGTCACCACCCCTGGTCCTTGTTGCGGGCCTGCCTCTCGGGGCACACAACATATTATTAGTATGGTTACAGTAAAAATTGTAATTGTCCATGGAGGGTTTTCGGCTGAAGATTTCAAAAATCGATTTATTTAAAATTTTATTTTGAAATTCAACTTCGGAATCCATCATCTCACAAAACACAAATAAACTCAAAGCCAACTTTCGGTTTTCATTTTCTTTGCTGCTCCATTTCGCCCCAATTGGCCGAAGAGCCATTCACACTTGTACCTTTCAGGTATTTGCTTGCCGCAATTCTGACATGTCTGGCAAATGGCTTCTATTTTGCTCTCAGTTCTCAGAAAGGAAGAGCCTGGCTCAGCCAACACTTCCCTCGCCACTTATAATTTTGATTTGTGTCCATATTTGTTCTGTTTGTTTATTTTTCAATAGTTGGGATTTTTAGAGGCGTTATATAAATTATCAATCAGCATTTATTTATCAACATTTGCGAATATTATTTGCGTATCTTTTGAGTCATTGTGTCTTCTTCCTAAAAGAACAATTTTTATATGGAAATTTTTTGATTCTTTCGGAAAATTTGCCATTGCACCTTAAAATCGCGGAGTAGGTCAGTTTGGCGTAGCGCAAGGCCATTGGAACAAAAAATTAATATAACCCTCATGTTGAACAATATTACCGTCAATCTTTCAACCGAAAATTGTCCGGAAACAATTTTGAAATTAACTTTAAATACCATTTCGCAAAAATATCAAAAATAAATTTTTTTTAAAAAATAATTTTTTTTTCTCATGGTAGGTCATGTTCGAAATAAACTCCGAAACCTGTTGACTTTAGAAGAAATTTATCTTTCATTTTTGAAAATTTATGAAATTTTGATAAGAAAAAAAAGTTTACGTTGTTCTGAAGAATTATTTTCGAGGCGAAAAGTGATTGGCGATAAAGGTACAGCCAGCCATTGGTTTTGATGCAATCTAGTTATCGGGTCAATGCACAATTATTGAATAATTTTTATTTTTCAAATTTTTTCAAAGTTTTTTGAAGAAACCCTAGCATATTTGGTACCATTGCGTAGCCCAGGAAGTCCTCTTTTAAATACTGTCTTCCTTTTTGTTATTACTGTCGTTTTTAAAAAGTTATGGTCAAATTAGTAAATTTTGTGAAAACGCACCTTTTATAGGCACAACTTCACGAATTGTAAATGGTTTGGCCCGCAATAATTATCAATCGATAGAGCATCTCAAAATCTATTAGACGGCTCCACATGCGCAGGATTCTCCCATGGAATAAACATTTATCCCCATCATTTTTTCGCTTGCTTCGCTTGAAAACCCCTTTAAAATCAAGGCGGATCCGAAAAATAATTGCATATTCATTCTCAGTTCGGGCCTTAGCTGGGTGATCTGGATGTTAGCTGACAAACATGGGTGATTTGATCGGTCCAAAATGTTTTTCCAGCCATGCCTGTGTAAATGAAAAAAAAACCCTTACTGACGAAATCGCATGCGACATTTTTCAAAGTGGCTGTAGTGACAAAAAGGAAAGCTGTGTTTAAAAGAGAACTTCTGGTCTACACAATGGTACCAAATATGCAAGGGTTTCTTCAAAAAACTTTGAAAAAATTTGAAAAATAAAAGTTACTCAATAATTGTGCATTGACCCAATACCTACCAGGTCGTTTCATAAAAAAATAACGTTTTGTTTTTGGCAATTTTTTGAAGTTTTTTTTGAAGAAACCCTATCATATTTGGTATCATCGTGTAGCCCGGGAAGTCCTCTTTTTAAGACTGCAATCATTTTTGTTATACTGCCAACTTCACACCTTTTATGAGCGCAACTTTGCGAATTGTGCAGTTTGGCCCGCAATGATTATCAATCGATAGAGCACCTCAAATCCATATACTGAGTATGCAAACGCATGAATTCCCCCATCGAGTAAAAATTTTTCCCCATCATTACGGATTTTTCGCTCATTTTCGCTTGTTTTAAACTGCTTTTAAAATCTACGAGAATCCGAAAATTCTTTTCTTTTTTTTTGTAATTAACCAAAATTCCCATCCCAAAGGGGTGACCACTTACTGGAACATGGGAGGGTGTTAGCGAATGTTGAGTCGGTATTATATGCGCCGCATCGCCAGCAGTAGGGGGGCGGTCGACGCCCAGGAATCGAACCCAGGACTTTCTCTTGGAGTAGTTAGGTGTGCTACCATTACACCAGGTTGCCCCAATTGCATATTCTTGCTCAACTCGAGCCATAGTTCTTGTCTTTCCAAACCAACCGTGGGTAATTTGCTGGGTCCGAAATGGTTTTTCCACCATGCCCGTATAAATTGAAAACCGACTCTTGCTGACAAAATCGCCTATAACTTTTTTTTAAAAGGTTTAGGAACGAAAAGGAAGGCGGTATTTAAAAGAGGACTCCCATGGTACCAAATATGCTAGGGTTTCTTCAAAAAACTTTGACAAAAACTCGGCCAAAAACAAAACGTTGCTTTTCTATGGAAGAAGACCTAGTAGATGAATAGGGTGGTCCTATTCCACTATAATATATGGAATCCTCTGAGTGAGTCGCCGGAAGGTATGCAGAATGGTGTGTGAAATATTTGCTTTTTCACCTAAAATGACTCTATTTCCTGAGATGGACTAAATTTTTCACATTTCTCAGGTAAGGAAGCATAATCAAGTCGCCAGATTCCATTTTTGCAAAAAGAAGTTTTATAACTCATTTATAGGTATATCAGTATGTATAATTTTGCATTCACAGCAGTTGATTAGGCCAAAAAGCAAAATTTAATAAAGCAAATGGATCAGAATTGGATATGCATCTGCGAAATATCCATAAGTGATTGTGAATGTTTGAATTGGCGACTCCATCCATAATCACTAGATCATTACGTATTCCATCAATCCAATTGTTCTGCATTCTCCACAAGTTCGGTTTTCAAATAAGAAATTGGCAATCTTTGCCGTGAAAAATAATCCTAAAAAACTCACTGTACGTAACAACTATCACTACAAATGGGTATTTCAAAAACCAAGTCCTATTTTTCATAAAATGCCTCGACAAATGCATCGATCGGGAAATTTAAAAAGTATCATTTATAAAGGTTTTTTACTCACTCAGAAAACTACAAAATGTTTTATTCCCTCAGAGCCATTCAAGATTCAAGAAACAAATTCACAGAACTCCCCACCCCCATGCATGCAAGCGGAAAAATTTATCAGAAAATTACATAAAAGACGTAAAAAGGGGACCATGCAAAATCAAACAATTTATTAGTACAAATGCAATAAAAAACAAAAAAATTTGATGGGTGGACCCTGTAAAACAACTCCCCCTGCCCACCTATGCTTGGAGCCCTCCCCAAGGGCGGATCTAGGGGGCAGGGACGTACCGGCGTCGGGGCACTGGGGGACACGTGCCCCCCCCCGTCGGCCAAGCCCTTATGAAG
>JAEHOM010000396.1:0-12338 GCA_016433075.1 Hoplolaimus columbus | reverse complement strand
GATATATACCTCATAGTCCTTGATCTGCTGATATATTAGTTCTTTCCCCTGATCCCCTACGTCATGCAGCCCCTTGCCAACCTATGGCCTAAACTATAGTGTTTCAATATGGAAGCGGAGTTTTGCTTATTAGGTAAATGATTTTTTATTTGAAGTGGACGGACCACCACCGATGCCATACAATGAGCCACCACAGTGGGCTTTAATGTTTTTTTAATTCTTCAAGTCTATCGATTTAGCGGGGCAGACCTAAAAGTGGATCAGTGGAAAGAACTAATATATCAGCAGATCAAGGACTATGAGGTATATATCTATTAGGTAAGGTTAAGGTGGTGTTGTGAGCTAGAACAATCTGGTTGTAGTTCTTATTAAACTTCAGTTTAATCTTATTACTCCGTAAATTATTGATTTGATTGGATTAAGAGGACCCACAACATTTTTGGTTCTTTGGTGGCCACCAATACTAATACTGGAAGTGTTATGCTTGATAGCCAACAACTGAATTCTCACACAAACAATGATGGAGCAAGTTCAATAGTATCAACCACAGCTGCGGCGTTGATAGAAGAGCGGATGGCGGAATGAATGATCCGTCAAAACAGACACTTTCCCCGTTCGACTTTGATGCGAGACAATTTATTTAGCTAGAAGAGTGCATGAGACGATGCCTCAAATCACTGTCGAATCACATTGTGCACAGAAAATAGTCATTTGGCATTTTTCTCACGAGCCTGGATCTTTACATATATTTCGTTCTTATCTTTATATATATGTTCAGAGTACGTCTCCAGGGATAAAGGGGAATTCATGTATGTGGTCAAAAAGATCATTTAACATTTTTTCGTCAAATCAATATTTTTTATGTTAAATTTAAAAGCCTCGGAAATGATACACTGTAAAAAATAAAAATTAATTAACATATAATCTATTTGGTGATGATTATATCGTGTAAGCAGGAAAAATAATGAAAAATCGCGCAAATGGGTGGTCCATGCAAGTATGTCCGCTCAAATATATACGCGCATTTGGGTCGTGCAAATGTTTACGTTTTTCCCGCGCGAATGGGAGCACACCAAGAAATGATGACAAAAATTCGAAAATAAAATTTTTTTAAAAGCATACAATAAATTTGTAAAATTAAAAAAGGAATATTTTGGATAATATACTCTGACATATATTGCCCTGACATTTACGCGTTGCGTGGACACAGTTACTGAGCTGCCAAATTGTCGATTTCTAATTTTTTTTCAAAAAAAGATTTTTTCAAAAAATTTTCAAAATTTTTTGGCAGGCCTAAAAACACTTTTAAACGTCATTGGAGGGCTAAAATGCGTTTAACAAAAATTTTGCAAAAAAAGAGGTGTCGCGTGTCGATCAAACCGACTAATACCGGGAAGAAGAGGGCAGGACACGCCACAAACGCCACGAAAAGGCTACGCCATGAAAAGGAAGAAAGGACAAGCCACGCCCACTCCTTTCAGCGCGCATATAAGGCGGCCCTTTTCCATTGTTTTTTACCGGCATTATATTTCTTTTCATTTCGAAGTTTACTTCGGGGGAAAAATCACGTTGTCTACGCTCGACAATTTGGCACCTCAGTATGCAGGCACACTTCGTACTGTTTTTTTTTGCACTTTGCGCTATTTGTTCAATTTATATTTTCTCTTCTTTATTGTATGTACAAATATTCCTTACGAACAGGCCATTTATATATTTGCTTTGTCAGTGAGTGTGAGTGTGTGAGTTGAAAAAACCTCATAGAGTCAAATCATAAAAAAAACAATGGTACGTCCTCTCAGTTAAATGCCCAAAAAGTACAACGTATGCCGCGTCACAAATATGCCTTCTGTAATGGCATTTCTCAATTTTAACAGCTAAAAATGCGTAAAACACCCCGCGCAAAGTCTAGCCTTAAGACATCATTTGCCAAATAAGTTAACCATGCAAATCTAATCAATCAACTAATCATACATTGCCCTAATGAACTGACTATGATTTTCTTTTTTTAAACCCTGGCAACGTATTATTTCGTCTCACCTTTAAATTCATTTGTATTTGAGTATAAAGGCTATTGTGTTTGTGTTAAAGTGCAACTTTTCTGCCTTGCTTAAGAACGCAATTGTTTGGCACTATTATTATTTTTTTGATGTTTGCCATACATTACGCAGTGTTCTCATGTTTTCAATACACAGTGATCTCATTGTTCTCATTTTTCATAAATTTATTTTTTGTAGGTGACAATCACATGCAGGATCATTTTGCCATCTAAAAAAAACACCGTGAATATGAAAATAAAAGTAATCTCCAGACATCCCGACGAGTACCAACGGGAAACCAAACACGATATCTTCAAAGGTTTGTGCTTAATACCAAAGGACGAGTTCTCCTCATTTTGTTCGCCATTGTAGTACTTTATTGTCAGCCATGAAAAGCGTAAATGCCAGAATGAAGGCTAAAATCGAGGAGTTATCGGGCTTGAATCAATTAGGACGGTTTTGGGATTGTCAAAGTCATGACTTGTTTGTCTCCCTCGCAGGGCTGAGCAAAGGTCTAAAAATTCCGGGCCCGGCCCGGGCCTTCTTACTTTGGGCCGGCCCGGTGTAAGTCCTCGACGGGCCGGCCCGGCGGCCCTGGGTAAAATTCCTGGGCGGGCCGGCCCGGTGTCGGGCCAGCCCGTGCTCAGCCCTGCTCCCTCGTCGGTTGTTTATTTTCTAAAAATTTCCGACAACCTTGCTCTGTAGAATTCAGTATGGGTGTTTAATATATACTCATTAATTAGCTCTAACAAGTAAGGGCTTTGAGAAATTTGATAGTCTTGCCAGATATGCCAGGTCATGACATAAAAAATGTTGGTTTATTTTAGTGTACAACATGAACTAAAATAGGTCAACCGAAAAATCTCCAAAAATTATTAATAATAACCATGCCTGTGCTCTACAATTTTGCTTTGGACTGTGTTGTCCGGCTTTCGAGAAAACCATTGAAGTTGGTATAGTCGAATCGAAAATGCTTAAATCAGTTCTTTGGTTTAAGAATTTCGGGTTCCATAACCTCGCCAAACCCAATTTTTTCCAGTTGAGGTCAGGGTAACTCGACCGATAGATAACTCGACCAATGGAGAACTGTTGTTGTAGTAGCCGGAGTCATCCTGGTGCAGAAGAACGGACATGTCCGCAGATGTTCATTCGTGGCCCGGAGAATGGGTTGAGTCCTTTGTCCACTGCTGATGAGTGGATGCCTCTCGCCTTGGGATCTGACGACTCACGCGGAGAGGAAGAGTTATCGCAGGAGTATATTGGGAGATCTCCTCACCTCGCACTTGAGGAACTTGATATAGCGCCTTACCTCCACGGCGCTGACCAATGGAGAACTCGACCAAAACTAGAAAAAGATAACTCGACCAAATGTAATAAATTCTATTAACAAGAAGGAAGGAGGACAACAGGTCATGGAAGATTGCATGGGGATGATGCCATGGGGCAAAAAATGAATGATTTGGTGATGATGACGAGGGGAGTACAAATGGGATTATGGCATGGGAAAATGAATGATTTGGTGATGATGAGGAGGGGATTATGGAATGGGGCAAGTCGAGTCACGAATCGAAAATGCTCAAATCAGTTCTTTGGTTTAGGAATTTAGGGTTCCATACCCTCGCCATACCCAATTTTTTCCAGTTTGTTGGAAAACATAAATGAATTGACGTTCTTGGTTGGGGAAAAATGGGAAGAAATCCGATCTGAATGAATTCAAAAATTTGTAAAAAATCGAAGGATGATCGGATCAAGACCGGGTCATTTGCATTATATGTATAGAGGACATATGGGGCTACAAATACACAAAAGTATGTGTCAATTTCCTACATGATAAACTGGTTTTAAACCTGGTGTGAATGACATACATATTTACACATAACCCATTTGTTTTTTACTCCATTCGTACTTTCATTTAGCGCCACGCAACTATTCTGCGCCACTAGACCCCTTTCAACAACAAGTGGAATACACGCGAGCATTAAATGCAGCGAAACTGGAACGAGTCTTCGCTAAGCCATTCCTGGCCTCTTTTGACGGACATAATGAAGCAGTGAGTGCTAGCAACCAATTTCAAACAAATCAATTAAAACAACATAAATAGAATAAATTTCTATCAAAGGGCCACAATTACTGTAGTTAGAATTAAAAATCTTTTTCATTTTTAGTAATTTTCCGGAAGATTCCAAACATTATTGCTATTCTGTTTTTTTAAGATTCATCTGTTGGCCAAGCACCCGATACGGCTGTCCACTGTGCTATCCGGTGCACGAGATGGTCAAGTGAAGTTGTGGCATCTGTCGACACAGAAATGCATGAGGACCATCCAAGCTCATGCAGGACCCATCAATGGACTTTCAGTGGATGCATCTGATGGCGACACCTTTGTAACAGTCGGCCAGGATGCACAGCTCAAGGTAAAATGATCGTTTGGTAATAGTATCGATGAGGCCCGCTTTTTTTGACGAAAAAATCTCCGAATTTTGGCCGTATATGAGTATATAAGAGGCAGGGCCGTAACCAGAAAAATTTTCGGGAGGGGGAATCCGAAATTTTTCCGAAAAATTTTCGTTTAAATATAAAAAAAAACAAATTAAAAATCGAAAATTTTTTGGGTAAATAGTTCACTAATAGTGTTTGGAGATTTTTGGTTTTTTTTTTACTTTATTTTTTGGCGAAAAAAATGTTTTAGGCATTAGGCATGAAAAATACTGTTTTAGACATTTTTGAACTAGACATTTTTGCCCATTTCCCCACTGTAGGCGTTATGGTACTTTCACCCATTGTAGGCATTTTTGCATTAGGCATTTTGGCATTAGTCATTTTCTATTCAGTAGGCATTTTGTCCTTTTTTCAATATTGTAGGCCATAGATGTACAAGGGGGAGTCAGGGAGGGGGGTCCAAAACGTATGACGTACGGGGTTTTGAGGGGGATGAGGTAAGGACGCAAAAATTTATCAGTAAAAATGCAATAAAATTCAAATTTTGAAAAAATGGTGAAATTTCCCGTGGAAAATGCAACTTTTTTGGTAAAAAAGCCATAGCTCCCCGCCCGTCGTGATCTCTAATAGTTTAAAAAATTGCTCCCCGCCCGTCGAGATCTCTAATAGTTTAAAAAATTGAATTTTGCTAACAAAAGACATAATAATTCTAAAATTATTTAGGAAACCAATGAAATAGGCAGGGAAGCTTTAAGAGGGAGGGGGGTACACACACGGGGTACGTACCCCCCCCCCCAAACGGAAAAAAAACAAATTTTTTCGGCAGTCGGAGAAAAAGGGAAAAAATTCAAAAAAATTTCGTTTAAAATAGGTCAAAATTTGATCAATTTCCTTAGTAAAAATGGTCTAAAATGCCAGAAATTTTTCCCGGCGGCGCCTATCGGCACCGCCGGCCCACCTACCCAAGAAAATTCGAATTTTTTGGAATCTAAGCGCACGATAAACACTTTTTTTTGGCGCAATGCGCAATATAAGCGAACAAAATAAATATATATGTAAAAAATACAATTTTACATGTTTTAAATAGTTTCTTGCGTGTTTTTTAGGCATTTTTCGCAAAACGTATCCAAAATGGCCTCTGAGGGGTGGGAGGGGGGTCAAACGTATGACGTAAGGCCTCTGAGCTGACCCTCCCCTTGTACATGTATGTTGTAGGCATTTTTGGATTAGGCATTTTTTCCCTGTCCCAATTTGATCAATTTGCTTAAGGAAATGCATGCACTATTTTTCAGCGAGAAAATGCAAAATTTCTTGATTTTTCCCTACAATTTTTATAAAAATCGGAAATTTTGGGCCAAAAGGGGCAGTGGACACATTCTTTGGCCTTTTGATAATTGGAGTTGCGGCGGCGCCGATAGGTGCCGCCGGAGAAATTTTGGCGACTTTGGACTGTTTTTGTTAAGAAGATTGACCAATTTTTGCCGTTTTTCAACGAAATTTTTAATTTTTCTTCTTCAACCCCTGACCCCTCCCCCATACGCTACGCTCTCCTGGCGACTTCACCCATCCGGCCATACGATATGTCTCCCTTACCAGCCCTCTCGTACGAAAGATATGGGGGGGGGGTATAAAATGTATGATGTCAAACTCCTTCCCAATCTATAGTTTGTTCGTTCGACACACGTTCGAAGGTAGTTAATATATAGACATTCGTTTAATATTTGTAAAGATTAGTCGTAAAGAAAAGATGTGCATTTGGAGTGGTAAAAATCCTTCCTTCACTATATTGACTGAGCCCTTCATTTTGATTTCTAATACCACAACTTATAGAAGTCGCCCTAATACTTTCGTATTTACAGACAATTATATTGCTTATGATGTAAAATTATTTTAGTTTTGGTAATTATTTTGGTAATAACATTATTTTGTATCACTCGTTGTCATTTGGAAAAGCATGTTTGGAATAAATGATCCGCCAATTTAAGAAGTGAACAAATACATTAAACAAATACTAAATCAATCTTCGCGTTAGATAATAAAGGCTGAAAAAATTCAGGACCGCAAAATTCTCGCTCCAAAATTGACAATTTACATATTTTTAAAGATATGGAACCTACCGGATGCAACAGGGACATATCATAATGTCAGACAAATCGAAGAAGTGGAGCCTACACATTCCTTGGCCTTGAACGGTGTTCCCCACGGCGTATCGCATGTGGCAAATTCAAAGGACTTTGTGACATGTGGAGAGGGAATCAGTTTATGGAGAATTTACAGGTGACGCATGCGCAATGAAGGGACACGTAAATCTATCACCTAAATAGCACGAGCATTACTCTGCATATCCTTCATTACGCATTAATTTCTCATGTACCAGGCCATTATAGAAAAAGAATTTTTGTTTTACGCATCAGATAAAGCTTCAAATATGTGGAACCGGATGATATTCCTCCGATGAAATTCGGCTTTCGGACCTGGTTGTCCATGTCCAGCTTTGCTAATCATCGATAAAGAGATAAAGACCACCTTGAAGTCGGTAGGATCGAAAAGTTTCAAATCTTTTCCGGTTTAACGTGGAAGAATTTCTGGTTTTACAAGACCCGACTCGGATTCGTCAATCCATTGATTTTATATCAATTTTCAAGTTTGCCTGGAAAACAGGAAGAATGGATTGTCTATGTTTGCTCATAAAACCAACCACAAGCAGATTTCTAACATTTTTTTTACAGAGGTGTTTAGAATTGAAAATCCATGAAATGAGTTTTTTTGAAAAAATCTGAGAAAGCTTTTATTGGAAATCAGTCAGTTAAATTGGATAATTCAGTTAAATAATCATAGCTCGGCAAGTCGGGTCAGACCCCCCACCGCGCGCGCAGGCCGAAAAATTCTTGTTTAAAATTGCTATAAAACGGAAATTTTTGGAATTTTGGAGGGGGGACCGCGCAAAAAGCGAAAATTTATCAGTAAAAATGTAATAAAAAGCGAAAAAAATAGTGGAGGACCGCACAAAATCCGAACTGACCCCCCCCCCTTGTCGAGCTATGTAAATAATCAGAAAATTTCAGGGACTCTCCTCTACGGCACTATGACATTGGGCCCAACACAATTCAACACGTCAACTGCAATCCAATTGAGGACAGCATCTTAGCCGGCTGTGCCAGCGACCGTTCTATTTTCCTTATGGATTCGCGGCAAAAGGTGCCTCTCAATCGGGTGGTGTTAAAACTAAGGACAAACAGGTGTATATTTGGCTGATAACATTTAAAAAACTTGCTGCTGCCATAATATCCCATTAAAAGGATAAAAGGGAGAGATGAAGGCTCTCATTCATCCCCTCCTCCCCCACCTCCCCCATGTTTGAATAACACATCGGCAAAGGGGGGGATAGGGACTACACACCTCGCATCAATTTTTTTTTGAGAAAAGATTTTTAGGACAAATTTTTTCGGTGCCACCCCACTACACAAGTTGCTAGTCGACCCCCCTTGCCGATGTGTGTTTTGAATGCTAACGCACCATCCCCCACGAATTACGGATACGACCTTCTCTCGAGGTCTTCATCTCTTCAAAATATATGTTTAATTTTAGCATTGCATGGAACCCGCTTGAATCATTCACCTTTGTGGCAGCAAACGAAGATTATAAGTGGGTTTCTCGACAATTTTTTAAGTTAAACATTGTTTTTATGTTTGCGGATGCCTTGCTGCTCGCCAAATTGACATTTTTATCTAACTTATTAGGATAAGCCTGAGTGAGTGAGCTATACCCTACCAAATGTCTAAGGGCTTTTTAAAAAATAAACACTAACAACAAGCGAATAAATTATATGAATTTTTTAGGCTTATTAGCGAAAACACATTAATAGAATGGATCATGTTTATGATCACATCATTTCACAATGCCTTTACGATTGTGTTATTTTTTTGAAACGGAGGAAAAGAAAAAACGGCGCAAAAGTCACAACTTTAGCCAATATATTTGGGTAATGCTTTAATTTTCCGGAAAAAGCCGGGAAACTGTGATATCCATGGAGCTAGATGCTGCGATAATTTTTTCTTCAAAAAAATTTTTTAATGACAAGACGTGAGACTCCAACAAATGTATATATTGTTTATCAACAGCTTATATACGTTCGATATGCGAAAGTTGAGCTCTGCTCGCCATGTACATCAGGGTCATACCGCGGCGGTGATGGACGTGGACTTCGCTCCTTCCGGACAGGAGTTCGTTAGCGGTAGTTTTGATCGCTCTTTGCGCATATTTGCGACTGATCATTGGCGCAGTCGGTCAGTGTGGAAGCAGTCCCAATCCAACCCCGAAATGACGGACATTTTACAGAGAGGTCTATCACACCACTCGGATGCAGTATGTGCTTTCGGTTCTCTGGACAATGGACAACAAATGTGCAAACTTATATATTAAATCCAACTGACATTCAACATTCGTTGTACCATATATTCCATATTTCTTATACTTTAATGGGATCCCTTACAACCCCTCAAATATAGAATTTTTAGTAACAAAATATGGGTTCCGTGGTTCTTTTAACTACACGATTCGTCTTGAGAAAGAATATGTTAAAAAAGTAGGGTTTGGCGGTAACGGTAATTTCGGAAAAAATCGGTAACGGTAATGCCCGGTAGTCAAATCTTCGGTAACGTTAATGGGTTTGGGTCGTAACGTTAATGGGTTTGGGTCGGTACTCGGTAACGGTAATTCGGTAAAAATTTCCCAATATTTTTTCGATTTTTTTTTCAAAAAATTTCTAAATTAAAGGAAAAATTATTTCTAAGTGAAAATTTTAATTAAAAATCATTCGTCATTTTCCTCATCATTATCTGTGTCCTCTTCAACTGCTGGTGCCAAATAACTGTATTCAAATTTGCCTTGATCAACAAGATATCTTCGACCACGAATTTTGAAGGGTGGGAAGCTGTGGCTTTTTTGATCCAAAAAGTTGCCATTTCCACGGGAAATTTCACCATTGTTCCAAAAATTAATTTTGACGGGAGAGAAGCCGTGGCTTATTTGATCCAAAAGTTGCGATTTCACGGGAAATTTCCCCATTTTTTTCACCCTAATTTTGACGGGCGGGAAGCTGTGGGTTTTTGATCAAAAAAGTTGCAATTTCATTGGAAATTTTTACTATTTTTCCTCAAAATCTTCGCCAAAATTTTCGATAAATTGGAAATTTTGCCATTCTTGGGTGTATTTTTTACCGAATTACCGAAGCAAAAATAATTCGGTAACGATATTACCGGTCCGGTAAAAATTTCCCAAAAACCGGTAACGGTATTACCGAATTACCGTTACCGACCGGTATTACCGCCGGTACCGTTACCGCCAAACCTAAAAAAAGAGAATATGCTAGATAACTCATTGGGATAGACTTCTCTAAATTATTACGTATCATTGCATTAAAATCAGATTTGCTGTCTGGAAGCGATGACATGAATATCAGACTCTGGAAGGCAAATGCGGCCGAAAAGCTAGGACCGGTATAGTTTTCTTTGGTTTATCTGGTTGATATTTGTCCCTACTTTCGGTGGGCAACATAACCTTATTCTTATTTACGAGTTCATTTGTTTAAAAGATGATGGGAGAGCAGCTTTGGTTTTATCTTTTCTTAAAACTTATCTCAACTTTCTTTGACTTTTCTTTTAAGTTTTCGAAAAAGTACGACGTCTTTTTTACACCAAAACCCTTCCTCTTAAACTACACATTGCCAATTGAAGTTCGAAATATGCGATTTTAGGCCCGAAAACCCCTGTTTTTCTCACGAAAATTTCTTAATTTTCGTTTTCTGAAGTTTTCTGAATTTTCGTTTTCAGATTTCAGATTTCCGAATAAAATTTTTATTTTCCTCTGATTTTCTGACGATAGGAAATCGCTTGCATCGGGTAACGCGTTTCGAGCAAAATTGAGCAATTTTATTGAGGTGCCAGAATGTCGAGCGTAGACAACAAAATGCCAAGAGCTTCCAGTGCATTTCGAAGCGAAAGAAGTTCTATTGTTAATAAACTACGCTGCACAAACTTACACTGTCTGCTGCTGTACTCTCTCGCCTTTTTCTTTTTATCCGTCTACTGTTATATTAAGGCTTCACGTTCGCTGCAAAGTCTACCTCGTTTATTGTTGTCTACGCCCGACATTTTGGCACCTCAGTACCAAAAGTTGTCCTCAAGCAAAAAAACATCCCCCACTATTTCGATGCTCTCTCAAATTTTTTTGCTGGGTATGAGCCTAAAATTGACCAATTGTATTAGATCATCCCCTCCCCCAGCCGCATCAAGTTAATAATAAGCAGGCACATTTTTTTATAGTTATGCCCGCGAGAAAAAGCCGCAATTGACTACAGTCAGAAACTGCGCGATGCCTTCCAGAGCCACCCGGAGGTGCGTCGGATTGTCAAACACCGACACTTACCAAAGTCCATATACAGGTAATCTTATCTATCTCTATTAATCTCTATTAATATTTGCCGTGAATGATGAGAAATCAAAATAAATTAATTTTTAAGTGCCGCTCGAGAGCACAAGATCATTCGGGAATCACAGCGAAGAAGGGATAAGAACAGACGCAAGAACAGTAAACGATCAGCCACAGAGCCATATGAGTCAGAGCGAGCAAAGGCAATTGTTGCCGAGGGACTGGAATGATTCAAAAATTAATTCTCTTCTGTCTGCGAACTCAAAATAATAGTTTAAAAGGAAAGAAAGAAAAAACATCCAACATTGCTCACATTTCTAACTCGCTCCAGAGACGTACGCGATCATTGGCGCTTGGTCGACTCTGACCTACCCTTGGACACCTATGGTAGATACGAGGATACGACAGTACGAACCACGAAGTATGCCAATTTTTAACGACAGAAGGTTACAAAAAGCAAATAAGTGGAAGCGCTGCGGCGACAGGCGGGTGAATTTTGTCGAGAACACATGGAAGGGATTCATAATTATGCAATTCCTTTTTTATCTCCATAACGACCTACGTTTCTGTGTGTTTTCTTTATAGGCGGACCACGGTAACGGTCTTGGAAGTGCACAAACATATGCACGAACCGTTGTGAAAGAGATCCACTCTCTTAATTCCCGCCGATAAGTGCCCACTTTGGGTCGCAAATGTTTGGTTTTTTAACTCATCTTCTGGTTTTTTCCATAGGCCTGTCTACCATCTATGAGTTTTGTTTCAAGGTGTTCCCGACTTTTTGTAAATAAAAAATTAGAAAGTACCCATTTCTCTTGATATTTTCTCTGGCGGCGCCTTTCGGCGCCGCCTGGTTCTCTCCTACACAAAAAATGTTTTTCTCGCACCAATTTTTCTCGTCTCGTGTCCATTTTAGCCTAATTTTCCAGTCGATGGCGCTTCAAAGAAGACAGCACTTCAAAAAAGGAAAATCATCTGCGAACTCTGACTCCCTCTGATTCCCCATTCATTCTCTTTCTTTTCCTATTCGCCTCGTCCCATCCATCATCCGCATTTCCAACCATTTGATTAAATTAGGCACGCATCGACAAAATGAAGGAAAAGTTCACTAATGGCATACTATATCCAGCTGAACTGAATAACAGAAGAAGTCCGGATCCAACTTTCCAATACAATCGTGCAGAACTTTGAAATTCTGTTCCAAGGGTTACCCTATTTCGAGGGTACTGATTCCGAATCCGGTGTCCGTTTTTAGAAAATCCGGCTTTTTCCCAAAAAATCCGGCTGCTTATTTTTCAGAAAGTCTATGCTAATGTGCCCAAGCACAACTTTTCAATGTGCCCACGTCCTGAAGTCAATTTTAAATGGGCAATCCGATGGTGACCTGTTTTTTTTTTGGAAAAAGGGTTACCCCCTATCAGTAGGGGGTACCCCCCC
>JAEHOM010000395.1:0-12347 GCA_016433075.1 Hoplolaimus columbus | reverse complement strand
GATGGAGGAGCATCCATCGTGAGGTGTGCGGTGATCAGCCCCCACTGCCCACCGCTTCTCCTCCCAGCCCGCCCCACACCCACCCATCCGTTAGAGGTCCAGATGGCGTTGTGTAAAGCGCAGCCGACTGAGAAGAGATTAATGCCCCAAAGGCAAGCCGGAGTTGGGAAGCCGGAGAATGATAACCGCGATCCGCGAGGGAGGAGAGTGAGTGCAGGACAACAACAATTATTGGGACGGACGGGGACGGGATCACCGAGTTTATTTCGGGACTGGCAAAAAAAAAGGAGAAAGAAGGGAAAGCCAAGATCATCACGGATCACGGGGATCAGGAGAAACAGGTTGACGAGGCGGAGGAGGCAGCGCGGTCGTCGATTATCCATGCGCACTTCTGAAATTTGACGTACGTATTATTTGTGCTTCCGCTGCAAGGCTGACCAGATTCTGTGTGCCGCCACAGGGCCCCTGACCAACGTAGCAGTACCAGTCATGGTAGAAGAACAGGTACATGGTGGCAGAGAGCAGCGAGATGTAGAACAGCAGGGAAAGCAGCTCCAACCGGCGGATGGCCTTTTGCCAGTCACTTTCCATGTCGTTGTGCGGCACCATTGCGGCCACCTCCGCGCGGATGCTTTGCACACATCGTTCCAGACGGCATAGGCCCAACGCCAGCTCCTCGGTCAGCTGTTGGAAGCATTGGTACAGCAACAGACTGTCGCAATGCAGCAGACTGGCGTGCCGCTTCCGTTGCAGCGCGGGCATTGCATGCCGACGCGGCGCCCGCGGCGAATCCATGCGACTCTATGCGGAAGGGTATCAAACGGCGGGAGTCCGGGAGTTTTGCAAGAGAATTGGACTAATCCCGGTAGGACTGAGTATCCAAAAGTTCAATGATTCCAACGTGTAAAGTTTTACAGCGACAACCTCGCGCGGTGCCTCCGCCGCCCTCGCGTCTTTGTTACCACCACGCGACAACGACCGACTGCTGCTTTCTCGCGCGACCAACCGCAACAGACCCATCGCGACGCTCTGTGCGGTTGTTCGACGTTGCTGGTCAGCACTGCCGGCGCCAGTGCACAACGACATGGAGGAGGAGCGCAGCAGATTGCTGTTCGAGCCGCCCACAACGCCCACGAAACCGTTGTGGTGAGATGTTTCCGCACTGGTCGCAGTGGTGCCCTTTGGAGACAGCAAAAGTGTGTCCTGAAAGGGACGGAGGTGGGACGGGGGACGGTGATGATCAACAACGGATCGATCACAAAAAACTGACCAGCTCTTGCTGTTGTGCAGTCGATGAAGCAGATGTCGCCATCGCTCGGCTTCTTTTGGGCTTCGAAAAACGAAAACTGTAGCGCGCACTGAACAAAAAGTGACAAAAAGTACTAATAAGTAAAAAGGGTCATTTTAGGTTTTTGTCTAATAACCTGAAGTTGCGTTTGCGTCGTTCTATGGCGATCAGCCATCGGAGGTAGAAAGGGATTTTGTGATGGATGCGCACGTTGCGCTCCACGAAGACGAACATCTTCGTGAAGAAAAGATGAAGAACAGCAATGTTTTTGGAGTATTCTATTGCTCCAAAAAATCCGGACTTTTCCCACATTTTCAAAACTGTGTGAATATTTCTAAATTTTCCATTTGCATTCCAAAAAAATCCGTTTAAGAGTGAGGATAGTATTCCCTCCTTCCCCCACGTCATAAACCGTTGGAAGATGGATGGGATGGAAGAAGAACATACCGATGATGTGACGGTAGACAGACTGAATCGGAAAAAAGTAAAATAAAAAACTTTCTCAAAGTTTGTGCTTTACCCAACGATGGCCAGCAGCATGAAGTAGTAAAGGCCGATAAGCGGGATTCCCGAGAAAGAACCACGTCCTAAAATTTGCCTTCCACAACGATTCATTTAAGTAAGAAGCCCAAAATATAGGTGCGTTTTTCGAAATAGATCACAGAATTGTTTTAAATTGAATAAAAAAGCTAATTTACCCTTTCGACTGCTGGAAATGCTGAACTTTGGCATGTCTTGCACAATCGCAAGTAGAATCATAGACATGCTAAGACAGAAAAAAGTGTTAGTATACTCGTTTACTGCTACATTCAGGATAAAACTTTGTTATTTACCTCATTAGGGTCATAATGCCCAGCCGGAACTTTGCATCTCTGAATAAAGAGAAAAGCAAAAAGTGATTCACTTCTTGACCATTCCCTCATTCCCTCAAAATATCAAAAAGGAATAAAATGTTAATTAATTCTCGCCATTTTACGGACCAATCTATTATTCTTTTTCTGGTGAGCAGTGGATATTTACACTGCAACTCCACTCTCACCACTCCCCTCCCGTGTTGAAAGAATGGAAGAAGCATGTGAGAGTCTGAGAGTATAAATAAAAATTTTGGAATTATGAGGCAGCCGTCCCATTCTTACTTGCAGGCCTTCAACCACCCAAAATTTTTTGGTGTCAGAGGAAGAAATTAAAATTTTCGAAAAGTTCGACAGTTCTTCTCCCAGAAACAATAAATTTTCGTACTAAAATCTTCGAATAATGCTCATTTTTATGCGGCAACTATTGGATTACGAAAAATTTTTGGTTATTGTAAATAAAGGTATTTATTTAGGATTTTATTTAGGATTTTTATTTAGGATTTGACATGGAAAAGTCGAATTTTCGGATTTTGCTGCCGAATTTTGGAAAATATTACTACTATTACTAATTACTACGCTACTAGGGATCAGTGCATGCCGCCTGAAATATTAGACTCACAGTTGGAGTCTCTCTACATGAGTGTATGAGGGCGGGAGAGGTGAAGCAAAGTAATACCTCATTTTGCCGCTGGTGCTCGGTGTGTGGAAGCCAATGACGGCGACAAGTGCTAAACGAATGCAAATGTGAGTGTCAATGCTTATGCTTATTCATTGATTGACTATTGACTCACTGATGATCGCGCTTGGGATGACCAGGTTGAACACCTGTGGGAGGGGCGAACAAGCGGCAATTGGCCCATTGCCTTGGTCCCGACTCACGATGGATTCCTTACATAGTAAAAACTTTGCCGGGCGACCACCAGGTCGATGACAATCATTTCCCAGAAGAGCGGCGGATCCAGGTAGTCGTACAGGAAGCCATCCGAGGTGATGTGACTCTGGGCACTAAAAGATAAAAAAGTAATAATGTGAAGGAGAGTCCCATGTTATTTGAACAAAAAAAATGAAATTCCTAAAAGTATGCTGATGAGTACTTATAGGTTTCAAGGCCTTACTTATTACTTTATTTTGGCGTTTTTACATCTATTCATGCTTGTTTTAGAGCGAAATTTTTGAAAGCGATGGAAATTTTCAAAATATTACATTTAGTTGGGCTTCATAATTTTAATTTCTGAGGGAACTTTTGATTTGTGACAAAATTCAGCGAGCTATTCATGTGTTAGAGAATGAGGTTGTAGGCAAAAATTTTTTCAGGAAAATCTGAAATTTTTTGACGGACGGTTCGTCCTTTGATCGAAACAGATAAAAAATACGTTGAAAAATCTGTTTTTTATTCGCATATAAGTTATTGCCATTATATTTGTGTTATGTTAGTTTTATAACACGGAAATTAGAAGAATTTTACTTGTTAGATACAGATTCCAAAATTTCGACTAAAAGTTTTAGTTGAAACTGAGCTCACAGATCCAGCTGCCATTCCTGGTTGTCATAGAAGTCGATCAGGGACAAGTTCTTCGAATGAGGAGAGTTGCTGATGAGCTGGAGGTGGTGGTTGCTTACCTTCGAGTACAGCGAGTACTTGATGCTGTCACTAAAGCATCAGCGAATGAATGAATCAATCAATCAGATGATCACTTGGAGTGGGCCCAGCTGCCAAGGAGCAGGGCACAGCGTTGGATGTCAAATGGGAAGAATTTGACATCCACCTGACAATACACAATGAACAATATACCGTATTTCCTGTAAAATACCCCCACCGTCTTTGGAGACTATATTTTCTCAGTAAGTTGACAAATTTCTTTTTTATTGTCCTCGAGCCGAGTCGAATGGTGTATTTAAAGTTCGGAAAAAATCACGAGAATTCATATTTCGGTACTAAAAATTTCGGATTTTTGAGTGTTGAAAAAATACCCCCAGGGAATATTTTACAGGAAATACGCTACTTAAGTAGTGTCCTTCAATTTCAAAAAAAAACAACAATAAGTACAAACTGACCGAACTGCACAACGACTCCGTCGAAAAGGGAATCCAATAACGTACATGGCCTGCAAAAAGTGAGTTTACTGATCATCTGATCAGGTCAGTCAGTGAATGAACTACGATAATCAAGATCTGATCTGCGTACCAACCCGTGTAGTTGACGCGCACATCGTTGTTGGACTGCAGCTTGACAGCGTCATTGAAGTTAACTGAGTAGTACAGCGAGAATTCGGGAATCCAAATGTCTATGTATCCGATTTATCGATTAAATGTTTTTTTCCTCGTTACCTGTGGAAGCGAGGAATATTTCGGTTGCTCCTTCGAACATATCGGGTTCCCACTGTTTGAAAACAACTCATCTTGCAACTCTTGCAACAAAACTCACCTGCAGAAACTCATCTTGCCAATACTGAAATCGGAGGGGACCATTCACTCATTAGCACCGGCGGAAGTTGGGACCCAAAGGAACAATCCCCCCACAACACTGTGCAGGAACCACACCTGAATTCCTCCTTCCCATTTTTTCCCTATTTTGGGCGTTTACACTCTCCGCGCAATTAATCAATCAATCAGACGGCGATTGGCCAATTTGCCCACATACAAGTGTCGGTCCTTCCACCACTTTCAGTCGTCTCACTCTCATTTTCCATTTTCTTTAGTAAGAAGGTCAGCAACTTCTCTCTCAATCATGCTGCATCTCGTTCTTTTGTTCAGCCTTCCGTCCCCACTTTTGGCCGATTCCAAACTGCTTCTCTCCAAGGCAGGTTCGTTCAGTACCCAATTACCTATTCGATTTCCTAGCATTTTCGTGTGTGTGTGTGTGTGTTTTTTTTTGGTTACTGATTCCATGGAACCTCTTATTAGTACTAGTATTACTAATCATGTGCTTCCCTTTGAAGCAATCGACCAATGCAACATTGCAGACAGACGAAGCTGCGGTGCCTCCGGAGTCTGTGTGCCGCATTTTCTTGGTACGCGGTGCCATTGCCCGCCGGGGTGGATGGGCATCGGATGCAAGCGTAAGTGGTCTTTCTCGGCGCTTTCTTTGCTGATCGGCTCTAGTCCCTCCCCTCCCCTATCAGGGCCCTGTCAGGACATTTATCGCTCATGTGATCGATGGCGTGAAGAGCGTCGCTGCGTGTGGGCCACCTCGCGCACCTCCTTCTTCCTGGACAACTGCGCCTACACATGTGCTGCATGTCGACAAGCTCCTGGCCAACTAAGTTCGTTTGATCTCTGACTTGATCATTGATCTCCCTTTATTAAGGCCTGCCCTTCCCCATTCCTCCGATGCTGGAACCCCTTGAATGGCTGGTCGGTCGTTGGCGCACACAAACGGTGGACCAACGCGCGGATCGTTTCCCAACACCGATGAGCAGAGGACCATACACGGAGGTTTGGTTGGTTGATCTATCTCCAAAAAAAGCAATTTGATGTTTTTACCAAAAAGGGAAACCGTCCAAAATTAGTTTGAGTTTGAAAAAACAGCCTATACGTACTTTTTGTTTTTCTAAAAAGGAAATCCCAAATGAGTGCTGTTAGGTGCTTGGCTCCCTTGAAATGTAATCTTTCTTTTTTTCATGAGTTGGACATCCAACTGTCCGATGTGCCTGCCTTCGACCGTCCCCCGCTGAATGTCACTGTTCGTGCCTGGTCCCATGACGGTCGAGAGGAACATAACGAGTTGGGCTTTCTAACGACGAAACCGGCACATGAGGACACGGGCTTTGCGGAGAACCAGGCGGCCAGGACACCGCATGGAAAGGACATGGTGGCGCTGGAGTTGGTCAGCAACACGGGAAGAATGAGCATAGAGGAGGGCGAGCTGGAGATGCCCGGCATGCTGACATTGGCAACCCGATGGCACAGGGAATACAGCACGCCGTCAAGCGGAGGAGCTCGCATTCAGATGGACACGGTAGGGCGACAAAGGCACTGATGAGTAGGAAACTCGATCAACAACTGACAACAACAGGCCAGGCGCACCTTCCGACTGCTGGATGAGGAAACACTGGAGGAACGGCTCGACTACGCGTTGGAGGGACAGCCGGAGAACCGCCGAAGGGTGTCTAAGCAGTTCAGACGCGTCCACAACTATTTGCGTGTCCTGTGAATGGGCTGACTCCTATCCCAGTCCCCTGCCAAACCATTTTAGTGTCAAGGACCATTTTTTATGTGATTTGAGAAAAAAATACTCTGTGGTGTTAAACTCTGATGACAGACAAGCTGCTGGAATTTGTAAAATAAACGAACTGCACTCACCAATTCGAACGAGCCAGACAAGGAGATGGTGTTCTTGACCACGTCCAGCTTGATGATCTGGTAGAGGAACACTAAAAGCAGCAATGTTGTTTGTTTGTTTGTGAGAGTTAGTCCACTGACCGCTCATCGAGACGGAGATGATCTTGCTCGGGTGGCTGACCGGTCGTGTTCCTTTGCGGTAGTAGCGCAAAAGAGTGTCGTGCAGACGGTACGTCACTGGGATCTCTTTGCGCCGCAACGATCTAGACGAACAGGCGTTTGCAGTCTGTCTGATGTTTTCTTCCGTCCCGGTTCCCCAACATTTATGCCCTCTGATTCCCGAATAGGTAACCTGTTCCATCCACGCACTCGCTGTCAGTTCCTCCATGTCCCCATCCCCACTATTCAGCTTACCGAAAGCTCTCTGGCAACACTGTTCCGGAGACGGTAGCACGTCGGCGTCCCTTCCGTCGCCTCCGTCTTCTCCTCGTCTTCCTCCCTCCCTCCTCATCTTCATCCATGGCTTCCTCTCCGTCTTCCTCATCCTCCTCTTCTTCATCATCCAACAGTTCGTAATAGAATTGCTTCCGTTGCTCCTTCGTCCTCCTCACTGCTGATATTGATGAAGAAGCACCTTCCGCTGTTTTTCTCACCGCATTCTCTGCATTGTATTCGTTATTTTGCAACGAAAGGCACAATAAACTGAGCAGGAGGAAGATGAAGGCCAGCAGTAGCAGGACATCAGGTCGATGAATTGGCATAATTGAGCAGTGACGTAAAATCTGAAAAAAAACAAACGTTTGACCAGTGCAATGCACTTTTTGGACTTGCGTGCTCCGCCCCTTCCGATGTTCATTTTATATATTGGACTGACTGACTGTGACTGAATACATCCCCAAAAGATCGTTTGTCGGTCAGGACAAATACTAATATGTATTGAATTTCGGAGGAAGAAGGGGGAGAGAGAGAACGGCTTCGGCTGAACGTGCCTATGAGACTTATGAGGCAAAAGATGGAGCCCATGGATGAGTGATGAGTACCCAGCCAACCAACCGCTGCATGGGCAAGTCCGCCCGGTTGAGAGCCCATCATCGAATGAGATGAGTTTGGTCAAAAGAAAAGGCACACAAGCTTCTCAAGGAATGGGAAGGAAGGGCCAGAAGGGCCAATTTCCAAGTTTGGCCTCACAAATGACGCCCTCAGGGCAAAAAGGCGGGTGGGGGTGTCTGTCTGTCTGACTGACGAATGAACATCGCAGAAATTGAGACGAATGGGTGGGTGTGGTTAGGTCAGCAGAGTACGGACGAGGAAGGGGTCTGATGATCCTCTCCAACGACGGATGAATGAACCCTTTTCCCACTCCCTCCGAACGTGTCCCACAATTGGCAGTTCCCCATGGAAAACCCAACACTGTAAACAGGAGCCAATTCCCATTCATCTTGACCTTTGCCATTCTGAAAAGTCACTAGTAAGGACCGGCGGCCACCAACGTCGAACGCAGCAACCAAAGGAGAAAGTAAAGGGAAGGGAGGGAAAGTGTTTTCCTTCCATTCATGAGGTGGGGGGAGGAAGCGAAGCGGAAGAAGCCCCAGAACCCGCATAATCCACACCTCCCTTGGCCCCTTAATCCAATTAACGGCGGAAAGGGGATAAGTCGGATCGGACAGAAAGATAAATAGATAAACACCCACCACACTCCCCTGGGGGAATGAAAATGGCATAATCGAATTGGCCAAAAAACCTCTTTGAATGGGAAAGGAAAAGGAGATAGAACGGACACCTTCTCCACCATCGATTCCTTGGGATGCCTTGGGGCGGCGGCAGAGCTATGGATGGGATGCTCCGGGAGTTTCACGTATATTACATGGGAGGAAGGGGAAGAGCATTCATTGTTCCCGGGAATGGGGTTGGCAAGAGGAAGAGGTCCTTTTTGAAAAAGTGCGGGAAGAGAAGGGATGGAGGGGAAGCAATTATTGGTTGCGGAAGCAGGGAGCACCCACCTTATGGCGGGCATTTTCAGACCACAAAACCCACCTAACTCCACACCACTCCCTCCCTCGCCCCCTCCCCATGAATCTGGTTAAAGAGGCTGGAATTGAGAGTGGCGGAAAAAAGGAAAAGGGTGAGTAGAAGATGTGTCTGCCAGGCTTGGCTTGTCCCCCACCCGCGTTGCTTGGCTCCCCTTTTCACCTGCACTTTTTGCCCAAGCGAAGACGCATAGTCCCGCACACTTTCTAAGATAATCAAAAATCCAGTAAGAGTGGGAGTGGAAGTGGTGGAGGAAGGACTGACTGACTTCTGAGCTTGACTGAACGACTTCCCTGAACTGTGTGTTAAATTAGCGACAAATTCAATGTTTTGAACTCACACACAATCAATGTTATTAACACACGCACCCTCATAATATATAAAAAGGAACAAAGAACACCGAAGGAAGGCAGCATTTGCGGATGATGTGTTGTTCTTTCCCATCCGCCGACCCAAAAGTGTCGACGGACATTGGCAGTTGGGAGAAGAATAAAAGGAGAAAGAAGAAGAGAATGAATGTCATTTCCCTTCCTTCTTATCCTATCCATCCATCCACCGTCCATCTCCCCGTCCCCCTTCACTCCATTCTGGACCAGAAAGGACTCCCCGGGGAACGGAGAATGGAGGCCACAATGCAATACGTGCTACATCCCTCCTCTCTCCACCCACTTCCCCCTTTCTTACTTTTCCCGATGAATGAGCTGATCCTCCGGGGATTGGTGGGAAAAACAGCTCGTCAGGAAGCTCCATGACATGTTGGTAGGAAAATTGAGTCAAAGGCGGGAGAGTTTGCAAAGTTAAGGTCTGAGCGTGTCTTGTCAGTCAGTCCCTCCTAGTCTGTTCAAAATCCCAGAATAACCGTTAAAAATATTTCTCTAACAGTGAAAGAATGAATAAATTATCACATAAAAATCTTACGATAGAATGTTCTTATCACTATACTATTAAAGTGGCTGGCACGTTCTTCACAGTTCGTCAATTGTTCACCAATTTGTCCGATATTTATGAATTCTGCCAGTTCGGCTTCCGCTTCTCTTGGAATGCCTCCATGCCTTCTTTGCGATCATTCTGTTTAAAATAGTGGTTTTTCAAAATACGTATTTAGAAATATAAACTGAAAAGCATGCACGGCAAAGGGATCAGTTCGGGTTTTTGCGGTCCCAATAAATTTTTCGCGCTTTATTGCATTTTTACTGATAAATTTTCCGAGTCTGACCCGACCTTCGCATAATTGCTGAAAATTTCCACAAAAGTATTTTCAAATCTACCGTTGCGAAGGAAGCGTGGAAGAGACGACGTTCGAACAGAAGTCCTAAACAGATGGAAAATAAAAAAGTAGTTATGTGTGATATAGGATGATGGATGACACATTCGCACCTTCTTGGAGAGTTGTCTCGAATGCGCGGTTCACGGCTTGTTTAGCCATTCCAACCATCAACGGGGAATGTGCCGCGATCTTTTCGCCAAGTTTAATTGCTTCCGATACCAATTGGTCTGGAGGAAATACCTTAAAAAAACACAACAAAACCTGGTAAAAATGAGGGGGGGGGAGAGTGGGGAGGACAGCAAGTTAATCGAAGACAAAAAGACGAGCACCTTAACAATAAACGTCCTCTATGATGTACCCAATACTTCATTCAAACCCAAACATCTCACAAGTCAGTTCCAAGCAAAAGTATTCTGTACAAAAATACCTCGGCAACGAGACCACACTCGAGAGCTTTGGTTGCGTTGATCGGTTCTCCTGTCAAGCACATTTTCATCGCAAGGGATTTTCCCACAACTCTGAATTTGTGACATAATATGCTAGATCAGTTTGTAAAAAACCTCGTAAGTCGTTGAGTCCCTCCAGCCCCTTAAAAAGCAAAAAGCAATTAATTTGGAACAAATATGATAACCGGGAATTGTCCCAATTTTGATTTCTGGCTGCCCAAACATTGCCTTTTCGCCAGCATATATTATGTCACACATCATTGCCAACTAAAAAGAGAAATCTTTTGACATTGCAAAATTGATTGAACAACCTCGCACCCTCCTCCTAGCGCGTGACCGTTAACTGCAGCAATAACAGGTTTAGACACATTCGTAACTTGGGTCCAATTTTCCAGGAATCTGCCACCAAAGACCTCAGCGAACTTCTTAGGAATCATTTCTTTGATATCAGCTCCGGCTAAAAATATGCGTATGAAGTCCTGAGTTCGATTTCCGGGCGTCGCATTAACCCCAATATACTCAAGCCCCTGGGGAGCTTTCCCTTCAACCCCCATTTAGCAGTGCCGAAAACACCAAAAGCTCAAAGTTAGAACCTGCAAATGCCTTCTCACTGCCAGTTAGTACAATTGCGTGAACAGAGCGGTCATCATCCAATACGGTGAGTGAATCAGCAAGCTTAAACACCCGATTCGCGTCTAAGTTCTACACATCCCATCGATCCCAATCAGACCTCGTCCATCAGTTGTTTGCATAGCGCGTTGAGTGCCTTCGGACGGTTGAGCGTGATGAGTCCGACACAGTCGTTTGCACCGGCCTTCTCCACTTTGATCATCTCGTAGTTCGCCATACCTGCCAAAAAACTCGCTGTTCGTTCCTTTTTCTGCAGAGCCAAATTGCTTGCTTCCTTTTCATTTGAAATTTCGCTTATGTGAATTTTTTGAAGACCATCCAATGGTGATGAGCTTTTGGAAGCCATTTTGTTTGAGTTATACCAATTAATGAAGAGAAAGAACTGGTGAGAAGCATGGGAGCAAATAAAGATTATCGATTATATGGGCAGTACAGCTTCTTATCAGTTAACAGTTACCCTTAAATCATGAGATAAAATCATCTTACGAATCAAAATCTTATGGTCTATGATCTATTTAAAATTAATTATCGAATGTGAATTAAAAAATTGGTGAAAAACATCTATTGCTGAAGAGCTAAAGTTTATAGCTAAAAAATCTAAAGCGATTTTTAGAACGTATTTTTGCGTTACAATGTTTAATTTAATTAATTTTATGCGAGCAAACCACTGGTACCTTATGGTACTCTAGCGTGGTGCTAATAAATGAATTGTACAAATGCAGATGAAAAAGTCAAAAAAAAAATAGAACAGGTATGTTGATTGGGGGTGGAATAGAAACAGGTGTTTGGGGGAGGAAATGTTAGAATATGTGTACATTTATAAGTTAGGACAACGACAAAAGGTAGGGAAACCCGCGCTACTCGTGGTGCTTTATCTATGTTGCTTAATATACTCTTTAAATTGTTTAAGGGATGTTACGTCCATGGCTTGCTGTGGGAGGCTATTCCACCGGCTGACAACTCTATGAAAATAATTATTTTGCGTTTTTGGTGTATGCCTTTTGACCCTAAGAAGTTGTGATCTTCTAACTGATCTGTCCGAGAATTTAAAGATTTTAGACGGATCGAGGGTTGTTAAGCCTCTAATGATTTTGAATGCGGTGATTAAATCTGTTGTATTTCTTCTTTCACTTAGGGATCTTAATTCACATACTTGTAATCTCTCATTATATGGCTTATAGACAAGACCACATTTTCTAAATGCTATTCTAGTAAAGAATTTTTGTACTTTCTCAATTTTGTCTATAAGATTTTTGCTATTGGGGTTCCAAATTTCTGTTCCATATTCCAATTGTGGCCTTATATAGGTTTTATAAAGGAGTATGTGAGTTTTTAGGTTCCTAATTTTTGAAATCCTTAAAATATGGTGACTTTTTAAGTAAGCATTCTTCGTAATCTTTTCAATATGCTCATTGAATGATAATTTTGCATCAATTTGAATACCTAGATCACGAACTGCTGAGGTTTCTTTTATTCCTTTCCCGGAGAGTTGATATTCCTTTTTGCTGTTGTTGTCGCCCATATATAACACAGAACACTTTTCAAGGGAAATT
>JAEHOM010000394.1:0-12362 GCA_016433075.1 Hoplolaimus columbus | reverse complement strand
CTCCAATAGAGCCCCCTCTCGGGGGTGGTTGAAAAATAGAGCCCCCGGGGGCTCTATTAGAGGATTTACGGTATATCCATTTGATCTCGCCAAAATAATTTGGCAGTATATTCAAGCTCACAATTTAGTAAACAAATTCAAATCAACCAATCATATTTTTCGCTTCGATTTAATTTATACTCATTTTTTATCATTCTATCTGCTTAATCTTAATCTCATCCGAATAATCTATTGGAAAAATGGAAAAACACCCGATTTTTTAGGGGTAGGGGGTAGGGTCAAAAGTTTTCCCTTTTTCTTGTTTATTTTGTCATTACTCATTATTTTTCTTTTTGTTTCAGTTTGCTTTTCGGCTATCCTATCCAAAAATTATTTTTTGCAGCCTCGCCAAAATAATCTTACGATTTATTTATTTCCTCATTCTCCACTCACTACCCTTATTGCTCAATGGTTTTTATTTTTATTTAGTAATCAGCTTAGCTTTTGTTTTGATTCCCATTTATTCCGTAGGTGAACTCGTTTTTCGAACAGCTTTTCGAAAAATGTTTTTCATTTTTCCCCAGAAAAAAAACGAATACTTTCGAAAGATATCGAAAGAAAAGTGTTTTTTCACCCTTGTTCCCATTCCTATTCAACGGTCTTATAACAATTTATTTTTAAGCTTATACTTTCTTATACTTTAAGCTTATACGTTATACCGATAAATTACAGCAATGCAAAAAACAGTTTTGGCACATTATTTGAGCTAAAGAATTAATGCACGTGATTCTTGCCTCACAAATCACATATTTGAAATTGAAATTGTTCTTTTGATTTGGGAGGTCATGTTTACCAAAAAGATCAGTGCTTCTTCTGCTCTTCCCGTCCAATTCGAAGGAACACCGTAAGTTGAATTTGAATTTATAATTCATGATTCCGCATATTGCATTTTTAAATCCATATTCGATGTAAAATTAAATGAAAAGCCATATCCTTATTAATTATATAGGCAAAATTCAAAACTGAATAAATAATATTTTAAGCTTCGTATTAGAAAACACAAAACATTATAGTTTGCTTTCATCGGTTTTCTTGTTAATTCTTACAATTAGCCAAATTAAGACTAGATTTGCGATTTTGTGAACCTCAATTTATTCACAAAGCTAGGTCGAAAATTTTCGCTGAAATAGACAAATTCGGTAAATTTCCTTACAATGAGCAAAAATGGTCTAAAATTCCAAAAGTATTCTGGCAGCGCCTACCGACACTACTGATGAGCGCTGACAGCCCAAAAAGGTTCAAAATAGGATTTTATCAAAAATGACCAATTTTTTGGGTCGATTTTGCTCCAAATGCTTTTAAAAAATGTGTTTTTGAGCTCCCCTCGATTTGATCAACTCCAACCTTATGTTAGTCAGGTCCAAACCAAAATTTTGGCAATTTCTCCGGCAACACCTGTCATCACCGGACACCGTCAGAATTCTTTTGTCGTAAATGGCATTCATAATAAATATTTTTGTCACAAAAAAGGATATTTTATTTAATGGATTATTTTAACCAACAGCGGAGTTTATGCTAAACGAGAAAGCCCTCCGAAAATTCCGCCGACTTATTCGACAGGTAAAAATTTAGAATTAGTAAGATAATATTGGGATAAGATTAAGATTGGATACGGTACTTTATTTATATTTTCTGTTTTGTTAAAAGCGAATTTTGGAAAGGATAAAGGTGTAGTGACTAGAGACCGGAATTTTGAGAAATTCTGGATTTGCATCGACAGTTTTTTTCGACAGTTGTTAGATTCTGGATCATCTAGACTGAAAATCCAGATTCGACGAGACTCCGGATCCAGATCTGGATCTTCAGAAATGCGGAAAACTTTAATTTTTTTTTCGCGAATTAGCGTTATACTTTTATTACTTATTTAAGGAAGCATATATGGGGCAGCAGCAGCTAACACTAGGAATCACGATTTGTACCTTCCACTTTTTGACAGAAAATGGATGTCTTGATCTGAAAACATTTATTATGGGGTTTTGAGTCAGAATTTGAAGTCAAAATTGACGGATGGATATGTGTCCTTCAAAATTTTTGGGTTCCTTGTTCCTTGTGCATCGCATGGGAAGTGGGAACCTGGCCATCTCCTCGTTGGCTCAAAGTGGTACAACACCGTGCCTTTGCTGTGATGATATAGACCCAAATCATACTGTACTTTACTCCACTTTAAAATACCAATCTCTACTATAAAAGGTGTGCGGCGGCGCCGATAGGCGCTCTGCCTGGGAAATTTTGACGAAAATTGGTCAAATCCCATTTAAAAAATGGGCCGTTTTCATTAATTTAGAAAATCCAGGTCACAATCTCTGGATCTGGTTTCTTGAATATACTGTGGTCTGGACTGGATTCTGGATAATCTGAACTAAAAATCCAAAAAATTAGGAATCGATCGAAAATATCTGAATCTGGATCCAGAAATCCTGATCCTGACTAAATCCAGATCCAGCTCCGTTCTCCAGGGGCAGGTATTATGGTGTAAAACGACATTCATATTTTATAATGATTTAATTTTCAGACCTCGATCTTTGTTTCGCGATAAAATCCTCTAAGGGAGTCTACGACGAAGAGTTAGACATTTTCATTATTATTATTGTTATTATTAGACATTTTCATTATTATTGTTATTATTATTATTATCAGTATGCGTATTGACTAATTATATTTTTGAAGGTATGCTTCGGAGATTCTCACTAAAATTAGATACATTCTGGAGGAGAAACCATTTGTGGCAAATGTACGATATATTTCAGCTCGAGTAATAAACAATTTGAACACATCGGAATCCAATTGAATTTTTCTTATTAGGTACCCATATTGAAAATTGATCTTGAATTTCCATTCCAAGGTGTCGAGATTGACATGAATTGCAACTGTGTTGCTGGAATATACAATTCACACTTGATCAATCGCTTTTCAAGGTAAACACGAAATAGGAAAAAATTTTTAATGCCTTTTTAGGATTGATGAGCGTTTTGTTCAAATGAATATAATACTTAAGGAATGGGGAAAAGTATATGATGTTATCAGCCCAAGGTATATCATATCAGACAGGAATATGCAAGGCTTTAGTCTTGAAATGCGCTTTTTTAATGCGATTTCCCCAATAAGAAAAACATTTGCAGTGCTATCCTTTCCATCTCCCTGCTCCCTCCCCGAAGGGTCAATAGAAGCATTATGATTAAACCCTTGACCCTTGCTTTGTCTTTTGTGTTATAACTTTTTTTACTATTGCATTATGTATTTCTCCATTTAAATATCAGAAAAACCAAATTATGAAAATTAACTGATTACTATAAAATAAAATCATATTATTCCTCGACCACCCTATCAAATTATGCTGTTTTTGCCTGCATTTACAATGTTTTCTGATTTTCTTTACTTTCAGGCATGGAAAAATAAATAGCTACACGGTAAGCAACATGTCCAAACAGAGGAAAGGTCGATCCTCATTCTTAAAAAAAATTAAATATAATTGAAAAATTAAAAAAAATCCTGGAAATTTCAAGTTTTCAAGTTCAAGTTTGCTTTTTCAAGTTTTCGACATGAGAATTAGTCCTGGAAATTTTAAAATGGGTGAATTTTGAATTCCATGAAATTTCCACGAAAATTCGTTGGGTTTCTTTTTAGTTTGACTAATTCTCATGTCGAAAACTTGAAAAAGCACTTAAATAAATCGGCATTATCCGTGAAATAAAAAATCCGACTTTTCCTTTTGCACATTTTATATATTTCAACCTTTGGCCAAATATTTTTGAAGACTTCAGATGACTTTGATGATTGTTCATTTCCTTCAATGTGGAGTGTATCCTCCTATCTTGCCAAATTTATACAAGTTATACCCAGCATATTTTGGGGGTACTGCGAATGTCGAAGAATTGAATTACGAAGAGTTATTACCGCCTTTGCCAAGCGAGTTTTATCAATTTATCTGATTATTTCACCAGATATATAATTTATAATGTATAAAATTTAGGAATAAACAGGAACAAGCGTACTATTGGAGAATTGGTGTATGGATTTTTGGAATATTATTCGCGCTTTGATTATCGTAATTGGTGGATATCGATCAAGGAAGGCAGGATTTTTAGCAGGTCAGACAAGAGCAAATTATCACTAATAAAATAAATAGGTTCAATATTTAAGGTCCAATCAGCCGGAAAGCGACCGTCAGTTCCTTTTTTACTTAGAAGAAGCGTATGATGGAATGGTCATAAATCATAGGTGGGCAATGTGGGGTCGATCCTCCCTCCTACTCTCTTTCGTAAACCTTGGAATTCCCGGACTTCTTAGTAAAAAATCGAAAATTTACCAATTGAAAATGCAATAAATCGATGCATTAAATTCGATTTTCGGCTCTACTTCGATTTTCCGTTGCTACTTACTATGACCCATTCGGTTGACTGTCGGTCATCCCACCCTTTGCCCATCTATTTCATAAATCTACATTTTTTCCAATCTAATCTCATATTTTTTTGTTAGACAGTTCCAAAAAACCTCATCAAGCCTCACAAACTTAGTGAAATAGTTAAAACATTTCAAGAAGAAAGGCTCGTAATTCTTAACGATTTGTTTGGCAATTATCAACCTCCTCCAATTGACACTTCGTATGACTTTGTACCTGAAGAAGAGAACCGGCAACATTTAGTCAATGGATTTATTCACCGATGATCATTACCGCTGCCCATTTTCTCTGCATTTATATTTATCTGTACGTGATCATTTGATGCTCTTGTTTTTTTTCTGCTTACTCTCATTTCTCATGGATTATTTGTTGTACGCAACGGGTTTAATATTCCCACATGTTTTTGTTTGATTTCGCTTCGCCAATCCGCCTCACGTGTTTTAATCGAAGATGATTGAGTGACTTGTGGTTGGTCGGTCGGTCGGTTTGCTTATCAGTTCAACTCTGCCCCTTCCCTCTCCATTCTCCGCCCCTTATTACCCATTTTACTTTTTTCGTCTTTCGTTGTTTAACTGACTGTTCCCTTTGCTATATGGATGATGATTATAGAATAAATATAACAAATCGGACACACATTAATACTAGCCATTTTCATTTTTATTTGGAGAGTAAACTATGTCTTAACTTTGATTGGCTTGAACAGTCGGGTGATTGATATTTGAACCTTTCTTTGTTGCTTAAGATACAACGCGAACATTTTGTCTAAAACGCCATGGTTCATCGAAACAACTGTTTTTCAAACGCCAATTTGTCGCTTTGTGGATGCGGTTGGTTTTACTAATTACTTCAGTAGGTTATGGTCATTGTTGATGTTGAATAAAATGCTTTTGTGTTGCATTGCAAGCAAAGAAAGGGAGGGTTGGTTACCTGGGATTCGCGCAGAGCAAAATGAAAAATGCAAATATTTCGTGCACCCTAACAAAATTTCATTTAATAAAGTACGAAAGGTTTGTTAGTTTTGACTAACATGTAGTTTTTTTTTTGCTGATAAGGATAACAATCGGTCGAAGCATTTTATTTTTTGAATAAACCTAATTTGAGCGTAATGATAAATGTTAGTTTTAATTATGTTATTTGTTGTGTGCTATATGGATTATGTGTGGTAAATGTTATTTGTTTAATTTTTTAATTAGTTATAAAATCACAATTTTAAGGCTTTATGTGCATATATCACGCAGGGGTGTGTGCAGCGTTAAGAGTATGTTCATTTTAACTATAAGTTTTATCTGCAATTTTGCAACTCGAAAATTTTGTTACAATAGTAAAACGTATATGAAAAGTAATAAAGCTCAACAAACAGGAATATGCACCTCAGCTAACGCGGAACCGGATTTATGGAGCGAGCGCCGGTTCAATTGCTGCTGCGGGGTTGATATGCAATGTATCCGTGGCAGGTTGAATGCAGACTAGACAAGTTGATGTGAAATATTTTTCTTTTTAAGAAGCTACCACAGCAATTCTCCAAGTCGTTGCTGAGGTTATCCATGAATATAAACCAAACTAAACATTGACATTTTAAGTTTTAAGGCAAGATCCGGTGTATTGCAAGCATTCAGCCCAACGTAATTTTCTGAAAAAATTTATGTATTATCTACAGATCCATTTAAATAGTTTTGATTTGATGAGTATTGTGCGTGATGGGCTTGATCGTACTCTTCCTGATAATGCGCATCAGCTTTGTACAGGTCGGCTCTATGTCTGTGAGTTAATATGCTTTTTTATGGAATGAGTTTGGTCTAAATTAATTTTATTTTGAGCGCTCACTCGTTTTGAAACAGGCAGAAATGTCATTATATCCGAGTTCTCCAGTAAAAAAGAGCTTATTCAGGTAAAAAATAAATATCGTTATAATCAAATATAAAAAATGGATCATTTAGGCAATACTATGCAGTTGCTTTATTCCAATATTTTGCGGGTATTCAATTCCGGAGTTTCGTGGCGTAAAATATATTGATGGCGGTTTTTCTGATAACCAGCCTGTTTTCGATCAGAATACAATCACAATTTCACCATTTTCGGGCGGTAATTTTTCTTTTTCTTTCGTACATTATTTTCACATTTTCAGAATCAGACATTTGTCCAATGGATCATGCAAGTGCTAGCATCATTGGTTTTGTCTATTACAACACGTAAGGAACTCGAATTATTTAGGGCAGTTTAACTTCACATTCTGAGCATAAAGGATATACTGTAGACTAACTTGTTGTAAATCATACGAATTTCCACTTATTAACTTTTCCTCGTTCACTATGATGAATTAGCTAAAAATCGGATCTGGTTTTAGGTCTATCCGATTCAACAATGAGAACTTCTATAGGTAAACTATTTTGAAGTATCTTTTTTATTTGCTTTGTTGCTTTATCCTTAATCTCTAGATTTTGTTCATGCTTTGTGCCTCCTTCGCAAGAAATTTGTTCGAAAATTTGCAGACAAGGCTTTACTGATGCGTTGCGATTTCTTACAAGAAATTGTTGTTTTCTTTTTTTAATAATTTTTGACAGTTTGTTGCTTTTTTAGCAATTACTCCATGCACCAAATGTTTGAGTGCAAAATCGACAGAATCATTGACGATGGATCTAAAACAAAGGTTTATATTGTCCCGTAAAAATTTCTTCATTTCTCTTCAATTTCAGTCGGAGCTATTTCAATATAGAGCAGGCAACAGCAAATGTGAGGCGAAGGAAGAAGCTGGATTCCGAATGCGAGGTTTGTTCTGCTCGTTTGGAACAGCGTTTGAGTACTGACATGACAACCGCTCTATTCCCTGAGGTTTTGCATAAGAGTAAGGCACTTACACTTAATTATCTCAATGAAGTAATGTGCAGTTTGCATCATTGATGCTGAATGTGTTTTAAGCTCTCCAAGAACCTGTCAGTTGTACTAGTTTGTCTGCACAAATATTCCGCTATGCGCAAACCTTTCGAGCAGTACAGTTTGGGCTTCGTGTGGTTGACCCTTTTTTACGAACTATTGATTATGCCTTATTCGTCTTGAAAATGTATTTTAAGTTTGATCTTTTAATTTTAATAAATAGTTACATCAATCAGGCTTAATGAATGGCTACGGAAGACTTCAAAAAAGGATTATATACTTGATCGCTTGCAAAAATTTGTTGATTTTCTGCTTCAACAAATTGAAGAGCAAAATCTGCTTTGTACGCCAAATATATCATGTCAATACCAGTATACAGCAAGTCGGACGAGGGATTCACATTTTGAAGTAAGTTTGATAGCTCCGACTCATCAGATTTCAGTAGCAGAAATATGAAAGATATTTTGCACTGATTACATATTTTGATTCCATCTTGCAGAGATCCCGTAAAAATTTGAAAGTAGGTATTTGAGGTAACGAGGATTCCTATGCAATTTCAGATTAATACCAATTTAAGAACATTCATGGGGCGATGTTCAAGAATAAATTTAGGCAGATAAGAGGCTAGAGATCAGTCATTTTTTCAGTCTTTAGAAATTGTCTTTTTGAAAATCAAGAACAACCTCAAACCAATTTTTGTACGAATCTGACCATTTTCTCAATGTCATCATCCTTCTACCTCCCGTAAAATTTGATAAGTAGGTATTTGAGTTTGAGGTAACGAGGATTCCTATGCAATTTCAATTGTAATCATCAATTGTAATAATGTTTTTTAGATGTTTACACTTGCTGAATTTGACTCGCATGAGAATCTTAAAAACCATTCAATTTGTCATGACGCCATTTTAGCAGATTATTATGCAATTAAGGTATCATTCCACCTTACTGTTTTGGATATTAAATTATGGCTTTGCAACAGTTAATTGCACCGGCACGTAAAAAAAATGATGACGGAAAGGATAACGAGCAGGTCTGTGTCACCGAATTAGAGCAGAACTTATATGCAACAACACACTTAAATGTGATAGACCATTTCCAATTGTCAAGAAGAGGTATGTTTTTAAAAATAACAACAAATTTTAACGAATACAATGTTATATCACTCGTATTTTTGCATATTAATATCTATTGACATTTATCATTCCATTTAGATTTAGAACAAGTGATCGAACACGATTCCGGTATATCATCGGGTTTTTCATCGAATACTCCCGTTACATTATCGTCTGATGATGGTGGAAAAATAAGGTATAATACATCAATTTTCATGAGAAAACGCTAGAAATCAGTTTTTTATTGAGAGATAGTAAAATATTCATCCTTCATTGTAATATTGTAATAATTATATTCAAAACAGGAAACGTGATGTCGCTCTTTCACCCGTTAGAACATTGAGTTCCGGTATTCCTCGTCCCAAGTATGCCGGTGTACAGAATCGACGCCACACAGTGGGTATCAACAGCATGACAACGTCCTGTGAAAGTGCCAGCTCATCCGCATCAGTTCGACGCCGTTCCACACAGAGCTTGAATAAATCTTCTTCTGCTGGGAATCAATCACTTGGCTCTAAGCAGTCTTCCATAAGCGGCTCTCAGGGCAGCGGCAGCAAACATCGAAAACTTAAGGCGTCATCATCATCGTCCTCAGGCTCTTCCTGCTCTGGCGATGAACAGGAATTCTTTGTATCGACGCGTATGCCTATTCGGCAACATAGGCGTGTAAGCGAAGGCGGATATGAGGGCGACCCATCCTCAGATACATGATCAGCCGTCAGCTTTTCACAGTAATTTTGTAGATAACTGTATATTATTGAATGGTTGATTGCAAGCCTTTTGTTGTGCCAAAGTGGTCGATCTTATTTGCCCTTCCTATTATTGTGTACCCAATCCCATTGCAATGTGAGTTGTCCTTGTCCCCGGATTTTCAATTTTACCAACTCAATTTTTGCCTTGACATTACTTCAATTTGGATCAACCTATTAGCTGGTATGTACAATTGCTTTCCGCCAATGTAATAAACATTCAGTGCATATTCAGTTAAACAGGTGTTTCCTGTTTTAGCGGGTTGCAGAGGCTGTTTTCCACGCCAATCAAGCTTTCTATTTTATTTCGAAAAAATGATAGGAAAAAGGAGCGAATAAGTATGATACCATATTTGAAAAAAGAAAAGGAAAAAATGGACTTTTGAAAATGAAAATTGGAAATGAAAAAATCGTCTACATCTCCAGTCGCACACGAATTTTACCTGATGATATGGTCCGTGGCAGGCTGACATTTTTCACCGGAAAAATTCGGTCCAGAGTTTTCCTATAGGTATAGTAATGCGTTTGTACTAATTTATGTGCCTTTGTTTTTAATATTAGGGTCTATACTCGACTTACTCGGTTGGTTACCATTGGATAAGTACCGCATAAATCCGACCAAAATTTTGCATTTTTGCAATGATATGGCATTAAACGTGTGATATTCGACCTTCGCAGGGAGTAGCTGGAGAAGTTGGTACTCGCAAAAATTGGGGAAGGAAAACAAAGAAAGAAAATGAAAAAATCTCAACTTAAGAAAAAAATCAAAATTTTTTAAAAAAATCAAAACTGAACCAACGAACTGCATATAAACTTTACTGCTTGGTTATCTTCATCAGAAATAGAATTAAGGAAAACAACGAAATCTTTCCCAAGTCTGCCAATTCGATTTTCCGCAATTATATGAACTTTTGCCCACCTCCCCTAATTACCTCCGATATTCACATATACCCCATGACCCCCCAACCACTGCGCTTGTTTAATCGAAATTTGATATTTATATTTGTAAGAGTGTTTGTACATTATACAATACATCGACTAATTTTGGGATTGGGAAAGATAATGTATCGCACTTCACGTAGGGCTTCTTACCATATCAATAGAAGTCTAGAGATCCTTAGAAACATTGAGAAAGACATTCCTGGCAATCTTCTCCGTTAACTGGTTTGGCATCCAGAATTGCGGAAAAATGAAGTTCAGCCACCACCGTCGGCCAAATACTAGCGCCAAACGCTCCTTGTAATTGTCACCTAGATAGAATTAGAGCGAGAGATTTAAATGGTACGTTAAATTAGATTTGGTACCATCACTTTCTATGTGTTTCACACTTGATCGATGGAAATCATACATTGTATACCCGCTCAGCGTGTATGTCATCTAAAGACTATCATAATCAGGAAGTGATTTCAAAACGAAACTTGAAAAACAAAAAATCCGAGAGCCCCGAGAGAAGATGCAACTGAGACAGAGAACAGAACAGCAAGTAAAGCATTGAACAGGAGCTCATAGCCAATAAGCCAACGAATGACCGCTACCTTGCAAACCATAAATTGCATAAAAACGCAAAAGCAAAGGGATGCAGCATCCCACCCACGCACCCACAACACTGTTTCTCAACACGCAAATTAGGAAAAATTGATGTCCGTTATTTTATCCCTCAACAAATATTTAGGCATTTTCAAGGTAGAAATCTGAATCTGACGTCAAAACACGTTTGATGCGAGTTTCACGTAAGATCAGGTCATGTCAAATGGTGCTAAAGTAAAATAAGATTTCTTTATTTGAATTTTTACGACTTTTTTTATTTTTATATATTGAATTTTGAATTTTTTACGCTCTCATGTCAGATTTCCACTTATCTTAAGTCCGATTGACAGTCCACAAAACCTCTAAATACATGTTTCATAGTAAAATAACGGACATTTTCTAATGTACGGACGAAAAAATTGGTAGGAAAGAGGGGCGGAAATAATTGGGGGTCATACTCATACATACGACTTTAGCAAAAAACTTTTGAAGGAAAAGGGGAAAATATTGTAATAGTAATTCGCGTTTATCAGCCCTAAATCATTCCGAAATTACTTAAACGCATTTTCCGATTAAAACGCAAAGATTCACGACTTATAATTTGATTTTTTTGCTTCTTTAAGCTCATTATGCTCCTGAAGGAAGATGAGGAGCTTACCGGTCCCAAGTAGAGACACCATCCAAAGGGAAACCATGGAGAAACATGTTTGTCAAGCTGAATTTAAAAATTCGTCATATAAGCACTGTACAGGCATAAAAAAGTCCGGTGATTCAATTGGTAATTGAGGCAGCAGTAATTCCATCCCTAACTAAAGATGGAATTTCTGGCTTAGGATTGATTTATGCGTTTAAAGAGAGAGGAACACGAATGAAACCGAGCCAGCAACTGTTAACAGAGCCACCATGCAGCACCATGTTAAGATTATAGGATTTAACGAATGTAATAATAAGGGTACGTAGGTTTAAAAAAAACAAAAGAAAAATATACTTATCTTTCACGATAAATTCATCTTTAAAATATAATATTTTTGGGACGCCTAAAAAAGCATGTCTGAAAAAAAAAACAAAATGTTGGGTAATTTTAGCAAGCTCTGCCTCAAACAGCAATATGGGAAAATTTGAGATATCATGGGACATGAAAAGACCAACAAACTTACATATAGAAAATTGAATGAAGCTCCATAAAAGGCGCCAATAGAAGCCCAAAAAAGAAAAGTGATGAAATAGCGCTGAAAAGTATACAAATGCCAATAAAGGACAAATACACCAATCCAACAAACAGAACCTGATTAGCCAGTCCAGCACAACCGCCTAACAAAAAGCAGTGATGATCTTTACGAAGCACACAAATTCCACACAGAGGACAGTGATGACAGCGACGAGGCGTAACCTTTTAAATGATATATGAGGAGATAAATTTACATAGAGATGTCGAATTGATAATTTCAATTAATTTTTTTTTGTCATAATCTCATAATAGAATGAAAAAAATAATAATCAACCCATAGAAGGATATACCATTCTAAAAAATTATTATTATATTTTTTCGAAATTTCTTTTTTTTACAATTTGAACCAGTTCGCTTCGCGAAAGCGCTGCCGCGCTTTTAACACTGGCTCTAGTGTGGGTGGCACGTGTCGCTAAGCATTAGGCTTGCGCTTCGCG
>JAEHOM010000393.1:0-12366 GCA_016433075.1 Hoplolaimus columbus | reverse complement strand
ATTCAGTGACTTTTTTATAGCCTTGGTGGTTCGTATTTGATATGAATAAATGGAATTCTTCGAACCTCATTACAAGTTTATCCATGAGGAAACAAAGTATAATGGAGAAATCGATATCAGAGGAGTAAACAATAGATTCGGAACAACTTCCATCAGGCCTGTGCCAAATGTGGATACAATTGTAGCCATTTTCGAGGTCTGTTGGAACCCATTTATAGGTAATAATCAGGAAAATTGGCGAACGAATTTATATCATGCACAACGCGCAGTGAGGACAAATGTGTACCGTATATTTGGATGAAAGAATAAGGTCGCAAAACAAAAAGCAAGAACGGCCTCCCGGCCTCACCAAAATGTATTAACAAGTACCGATTGAGGGAAAAGTACGACGGGGAAGTGCACCATGTGGCATAAGCATATAAACAAGAGAAAGGACTCTCATTTGATACACCTACAAGGATCCCCTCATTGATGTAAGCTAAACCCATACCAAGTTAGAGTTAATTCAACTGGCCACGGTTGTAATTGTAACAGAGTATTATCAAAAGAGACTAAAGTTTTTGCCTGATATGAGTATGTTCAGTCTGTCTAATCTAGCTACCAATTTTTTCACCCCGGTTCTATAATATTTTCTCCTTAAAGATAACATCTCCTAACAAAGATTTTTCCTTTTTTTCATTTTTTGATTTGTTTTGCGCCTTTTTTATGGTTTATGGCAAATCATTTTGGGTGGAGCCGCTCTCTCTGCGCTCTTTGAGAAGATCTTCTCCCGGCTCCTCCTCAGCATCGGGCTCCGGCTGAGGTTGGGGTGCTGCTGCTGCGCGACGCTGTTCCAATGCAGCAGAACGGCGGAGCAATGCCGCCATAGCCGCTGGCGGCACCTCCGCCAAACTGGAACATAGATGAGATGAAGGTGGGTCGACCCACCCCTTGAACGTCGGAAATTTTGAAAATTTGGCCAAAAAAAATTGGTCGACCTGCCCTACTATATCCCTATGGCCTGGAAGTTGAAGAGAGGTGGAGGTGGGCCGAATTAAAATTTTTTCGAAATCTTAAGTCGAAACCGAAAATTTCAAAATTCGAAATCGAAAAAAAACCTCGAAAGTTTCGATTTTCGAAATCGAACGAAATCAAAGCATTTATGATACACTTCTACTTCTATTTTCTATTGTAACGAATAAATAATAACACCTTAAGGTTATCTCCCGTCAATGATCGGCGCAAATTATTCAAATTGAAAATACGAAACCGGCTATCGAAGATTTTGATGGGCGGAAAGTTAGTTATATGGCTTTTTTGAACAAAAAATGTTGAGATGTTCATGGGAAATTTCACCATATTTTTCAAAAGCTTCGCTAAAAATCAGAAAATTTTTCATATTAGGGGTCTATTTCTTCTCAAAAAACGCCTTCTTAGAGATGTATTTTCTCGAAACTTTCGAGCATTTTTCAAAAGTCGAAAACGAAAGTTAATCTGGAAAGTTTTGATTTCGAAATTTTCCTTAAAAATGAGCCATTTTTGGCTTGAAAATTGCAAATTTTTATTCGGGAGGAGGGTGGGCAAGGGCGTGCCCAGAAAAAAATTTCGGAGGGGGACAAGTTATGGAACCGAGCCATTTTATAGGGGTGTTTTTTTAAAGATCACCGTTTTTTTTTTGCTCGACGTCCCTTTTTGGTTCAACTTTTGATGGGAAAATCCACCATTTTTTATGGGGCAGAAAGCTATCGAATTTTGATTAAAATTTGCGTTTTTCATGGGAAATTTCACCACTCAATTAAAGGGGCGGAAAGCTATTGTTTATTTGGTCTAAAAAGTTGCAATTTACACTGGAAATTTTACCATTTTTTAACTTTTTGGTGGCCGGCGGCGGCGGTGCCGATAGTCGCCGCCAGGAAAATTTTTGGAATTTTGGACCACTCCTCTTAAAGAAAATTGACCAAATTTTGCAGATTTTTGCAGAACGAAAATTTTTTAATTTTTATCCTTCGCCGCCGAAAAATTTTTATTTTTTCGATTTCGGGGGAGGACGCGTCCCCCTCTAGTCACGCCCTTGAGGGTGGGGGAAGGTCAGCTCGAATTTTGCACAGTCACCTTGCATGCTGGGACGAAAATTTCGTTTTTATTACATCTTTGCTGATAAATTTTTCTCAGTCAGTTGTGGCGTAGTGGGGGTGGGGGGTCTGTATGGTATTAGTTGGTTTACTCGTTGTCGTCGTCCCCCTCCTCCGCCGTCGCAGTGGCCTCTTCTGCCGTGACTGGCTCCTCTTCTTCCCGTTCCTTCTCCTGTTGCACCCGTTTGTACATTTCATTTGCGGACTTCTTTCGATCCAAAAGCACTCTTCGGAAGGCAAAGGTTCTTCCTGACAGAGCACAGAGTTACATAAAAGATTTGTATAAATGGGGTACGCAGGTAAGGACATCTATCTCACTGATGAGGCATAAAAAAGAAAAAATTTCTTGATTTTCACTTATATTTAATTTCCTTTCCAAATTTTTCACAGTGACCCATAGTCGCCACTCGCCATCGTCTCCAAGACTCCAAACCCCTCTAGCAAAAGCGATAAAAACTCGTTTTTCTCGTTATTTTTTTGCTGCGACAAAGGCACAGCGAAATTTTCCTAAAAATTCGTCGTCCTACAGGATATGGTTAGGCTTCATGGATGAAAAAAAGCTAGAGAAACCATAAAAATGATTAAAACATTTGAGTGTTGATTTTTAGGAATTCGCATCTTCCAAATCCCAGGAGTGCCAAAATGTTCTAACCAAAATGTATTTATAAGGTCCCGTAGAGGTGCACTCACAGAATTGGCCAATTTGTCAACCCATTCGCGGAACACTTCGTCTGTTAGTTGGCATTCGTTCTTCAAATCATTTATGGAAATTGGATGTTCATTATGCTTGAAGCCGATGGTTTTGTCCTCAAAATTCACAGAAATGATCTCATCAATGAACACCTAAAAAAAACGATAAATTAGTCAAATTGAATATATTTCTAATTTTTTACACAGTTAAGTGTAATTGGGAAGGAATAATTTTTAAATTAGATTTTTAATACAAAAGACACCGTCTGATTAACTTTTGAGCAAAAAATACAAGAATTATTTTGACGAGAGCAATGACTCACAATCAACGATATCTAAACCAATAGATTGCCGAAAGTTACACACCGCATTGGTGGACTATTAGCAAAAGAGTCCCTTCCTCTGATTAAGGGCCTGCTTCATGCTCACATACCTTGTTGTTCTCGGTCTCTCTGCACATCGCCAGACATCCAACCAAATGGTCGCGAACTTCAACTTGTGGACGCATTAGTAGTGTCTTCATAGCATTGAATGGAAGAAGCACTCTGAGCAGCTGCTCCTTGGTGTGAACCATTGAAAGCAATCCTTCAAGCTCATTGGCTTTGTTGATAAAGAATTCATCGGAAGGGATTGACAGGCCCTAAATATGATTTATTGCTAAACAATTCATTTAATAAATGTGTTTAAAAACCAAAGGTCTTTAACAAAAAGAAAAATTAGCAAAATCAAGAGGAAGAATAACAGCAGAAAAAAAGGACTGAAAATAGAAAAATAACATTTTTGTAATGTTAAATATATACCGATTTTTTTTTTGCCATAAGGCCCTAACACACGCAGATGGAATAGGGCTGAGGCTGAGCATGCGCAAGCCTCACACTCACACCCCAAAACCTAAAAATTTCTTTCTTCCGCTAGAAGAAAAACTAAAAATTCCGAAAAATTTTCTCAATGAATTTGGCTCAACGCTCGTTTCAGAATTTTCCCCAGCGGCATCTATCAGCATCGCTGAACCAAATTTTTAATGACATAAGGACTTGAATAAGGCCAAATTTTGATTTTAAGTCAAATATCCATTTTTTCCATTTGCGAAGATTTTCTGGAAATGATGGTTATGGCCTCTAACATTTTTTGCTTTACCTGATCATGCATCTCCTCCAACCAGCGCAAGTAAGGATCCAGATCATCCGACTTTTCATGAGCAATTTGATCGAATTGGAAGAAGCCGAGATGCTCGACAAAAATGCGACGAGGAAAGGTGAAGCGATGAGTGTGAACAGGGGGAACAATTTCCGAGATTTGAGCAACCTTAAACAACAAAAGTAGTTAGAACAAATGTTTATTCAGAGACGAATTAAAGACGAATAAGTCAAAAATATTGTCATTCAAGAGAAATGTATTCTTCTTTTAAATAGAATTCAACAGTATTTTACCAAGAGTGAATGGGCAAATTATCTCTCAATATTGAAAATCAAAAACAAAAATTTCAAGCGCAAAAAATTGCATTTTAAACATTCGTCTCGTCTGAAATCCCAGCTTGCTTATACTATCAGCCCTGAGATGATGCTAATTGTAATATATAGTTAGTATGGTACATACTGTACATCAAATTAGAAGAAAAAGTAAAATTCCGTGTTTTGTTTCATTTTCAAGGGAATAAATAATACATTCATACCACGTCCCGTTGTTGGCCCACCACGCGCCCGTCAAAGCGAACAAAGCAACCGGAGACGGCGGCATTGAACTGATCGAGTTTGTCGTCGTCGCAGAACAATTTGTCCAAATGATGCAAGGCACCGCTTGTCAACGTAATGGCAGTTGAAAGCAATGCTTTCAGTGCTCGCCCTTTAGCAACAATGAACTCATCGGAAGGAAGTTCTTCCTTCTAAATGCAATAATTTACTATCAGTTCACCTGTTTTTGCCTGGGTATTCTCTATCTCTAATAGATGTGTTCATTAAACTTGAGCGTTGAGCCTTACACATGCTTTCACATGAGTATTTGCCTACAGAGAACCATTCAAAAAAAAAACCTTAATATTATGTCAAAAACTACATACCTAATTGATTTGCGGAAATTAAATTGGGGAAAAACTGTGGTCGAGCAATCCGCAATTGCGGGCCCTCAAATACCCCGCAACATCATTAATCACCAATATCCTCCGCCCAATCCCCGTTTCAACCCCTCCCTTTTTTACTCTTTGCTTTGTATTTTGCATTTGTTGTTTAAAAGGATTAATGTAAAAAGGGTGGACCTTGACGGTGAGAGGACATCTGTCTGCCCTTACCTGGATTTTCATCTCTTCCAACCAAAGCTTGTATCCACCCAAATTATCAGGTTTTTATGGGGTGGTTTCGATGCAACACTATTGTTGTTGTTATTGTTGTTGTTTTACCTGATCTTGCATATCCTCCAGCAAATGCATAAATGGTTCCGGATCATCATCGCGCTTTTCATGAGCAATTTGATCGAATTGGAAGAAGCCGAGATGCTCGACAAAAATGCGACGAGGAAAGGTGAAGCGATGAGTGTGAACAGGGGGAACAATTTCCGAGATTTGAGCAACCTTAAACAACAAAAGTAGTTAGAACAAATGTTTATTCAGAGACGAATTAAAGACGAATAAGTCAAAAATATTGTCATTCAAGAGAAATGTATTCTTCTTTTAAATAGAATTCAACAGTATTTTACCAAGAGTGAATGGGCAAATTATCTCTCAATATTGAAAATCAAAAACAAAAATTTCAAGCGCAAAAAATTGCATTTTAAACATTCGTCTCGTCTGAAATCCCAGCTTGCTTATACTATCAGCCCTGAGATGATGCTAATTGTAATATATAGTTAGTATGGTACATACTGTACATCAAATTAGAAGAAAAAGTAAAATTCCGTGTTTTGTTTCATTTTCAAGGGAATAAATAATACATTCATACCACGTCCCGTTGTTGGCCCACCACGCGCCCGTCAAAGCGAACAAAGCAACCGGAAACGGCAGCATTGAACTGGTCGAGCTTGTCGACGTCGCTGAACAATTTGTCCAAGTGGAGCAAGGCACCGCTCGTCAACGTGATGGACGCCAATTTGGATGCAAACTCCTGAAGCTGAACGACCTGAACTTGAAATACTTGAAAAACTATTTCATCCAAAACAAATTTTGGCTCTACATGCAAAGTACGCCCCCATCATTTTTACTAGTACATTATAGAGCCACACATATTTACATAAATGTCGGCATAAACGTGTACAACAATGGAATTTGATGTTGAAATCGTAATCAGCGTGTTCGATTACCTATAAAATGACTGATGGCTTTGCAAAGGCGTAATTTGCAAATGATGGAGGCATACTTTGCAAGTAGAGGTCAAATTTTTCAAATTGTAGAACGTTCTGAATAGGACCGATTTTTTAATTCAATTAATTATGTTTTTCTAAGTATTCAGATCGGATTTTCAATGCAATAACCTCCATAGACATTATTAATGAAGGACTTCTCCAACTATTGGAGATTTGATTAGGAGCTGTGTCGAAATGTGTAAAACATAATAATTTAGGTGTCCTAAAAAATACAAAAGTGAATGTCTGTTCGTAGTTTGGATCCCTTAAAAATGTTCAGTTTTCTCACTTCAAAACAATGGTTACTTTACATTTGTAAAAAAAACGACCAAATTTTTAAGCGAATGCAAATTTGTATTTTACCGAAAAAAACGGTAAAAATCCAACCCAACTTGCAAACCTGCAGATTATGTTGTTGGGACCGCATGCGCTTCCTGCTGCTGGTGTTGGGAATCAGCATATCTGCATTGCATCCCGGCGGCTCTTCAAACTCCCTCTTCATTTTGAAAAGTAATTTCAGTTAACCTTTAAGAAGAAAAAGTACAAAAAACATTAGATTCAGGTCTCTAAATATGTATATGGTGATTAAAAGTAATTAAAAACATGATGATTGTAATTGTAAACACCTCTGAATTGGTTCGTGGGATCGTGGGTGGGTTCCACCATTGAAATGTCCGAAGAGGATACTGTTAAATTTTGAATGTTTACATCTTTACATATAAGCCAGTGAAAAAACCGTAATTTCAGTTTTCCGCATCCCATATCAGGGATGTTCTTCGCACGCAACAAGCTGAATCCGGGAAGGGTTCAAAATTTTTTTGAAGGTTTTTGAACAATGCTCACATTTGAGTATAATGCTATACATGTTTTACACTTGTTAATACATATATATTCGAAGAGAAAATGATAAAAAAAATTTTTGCTTGCAGATTCTAAAATTTGAGCCAGTGTTTATGCATACGGCCATATATCGATTCGTGCTATCTATGCTATCTAATGGTTAACATAGAAAAGAGAAAAAGACGAAATAGCGCGTTATTAGATCCGCCGGACAACTCCCGAGTTAGAGGAAAAAAGATATTAAGAGAAAAAGATATTAAGTAAGCAAATGGCACGAATCGATATTTTCCGATCCGATGCATATGCAGATTACATGCAGATGCAGAGATACGAATTAAGAAAACATTACAATTACATACATATGTACATAAAAACGCAAATGTGACGTTGACGTGAGGGACGGGTGACATACATACAATATACAATACATATTCTACACATGAGATTAAATGTAATTCTTCTTACACATTATTGGATGGAAGGCAAAAGAATTCGTACCCCTGCAATCTGCATTCAAAAAAGCTGTCTCAAATTTTGAGGACTCAAAAATTTTGGGATTTTTCCCTCGTGTGCTTGTAAAATCTGTGTGAATTGTTCCATTGTGCTGCTCAAAAACATTGCTTAAAACAAGTCCAAATAAATTATATATGGCGTATAGAACACCAAAATATAAAATCAAACATCTGAATCAATGTAGAATTTATTCACCAACTCAAACAAATATGAGCAATGCATTGAGGTTAAGCAAAGGGAAAACAGCAATAAAATAATAATTTGACGTCATCCATCCCCGTTAGCATTCAATTTTTGGGCAATTCCTCCTGCTGAATGCCTCGTCCAATTCTCGACCCTTTCGCGCAATATGCTCATCAGAAGGTCGAGTGAATCTCTTGACCTGGGAATGGAGATTTATTTAGAAACGAGATTTCAAGAATAGAAAATTACTGCTGAATACATATGCATTCCCCAAGCCGCTATACCAGTATCTGTATTCATGTCAGCACAAAATGCTAAAAAATTTCCGAAAAATAGGAATCAGTCCCGTTTTTATTTCCAAAAATTTTTTAAAATCACTTTGGTTATAGAAAAATAAGAAAATTTGAATTTGAAATTTTATGAGACAACACGCCATAGAGTATCGTGATGAATCAATACAGACCCGTAACCAAAAAAAATTCACATCAGAGAGGAAAATATGGGAGATTCTCGCTGCATCTTTGGTCGGAAATCTTTTTTTTCGTCGATCACGTCGATTTTTTGATTAAAAGGCTCTTAGACCATTTCTGATAAGTAAATTGATCAAATTTAGCAAATTTTTAACGAAATAAAATATTTTTCCTCTCCAAGTCAAAAAAAAATTCGCGATTCGGGGTTGGACCCCCCATCCCTATTAGGCTATTAGCCCCTCGTTACGGCAAGTAAAATAGAAATCTGCAGAATAAAAAGGTAAAATAATTCGAGTAATTATTGAAGCGATTGTATTTTCGCGTAATTGCATTCATTTTTGAAATTTGGATGAATCAATCTTACCCACTGGTTAGTGGTTAGTGTATGACTCTGCACCTCTCTATCTCTATTCCGCTGGGATGTGTATTGTTTTTTAAATACGGTGCGATAACGCGATAAACCAATCGTTGTAATAAATACTCAAGCACCGTATCCCCTTTTTATTTTTATATTCTGCAGATTTCTATTTTATAGTAGTTTCTTGTACATGTACACATATACAGTAAGGAAATAAGTACCTACCAATTCGTTAATCAAATGTCCGATCGCATAAGTGGGTGGGTTAAGACGTCTGTTGCTGATTGAGCATGAGAATTCCCGAGGTTTGATAAAGAAGAGCCTGACTTTCGCCTGATTTGCGTCCCATACAACGTCATGAATCGCGTCAAGGAGGCAGTAAGCTCCTTTCGACCGTTTACCAACCTAAATTGTAAGCGTAAATAAAGGATAATAAACTTTTTTGAATTTTGAATAATTTATTTTATGCAAATGGGCTTTTTGACTAATTCTTCTTAATAAATTGTTTTTAAATGAAAGTTTTTCGATTACACGTCAAAGTTCTAAATTTACGTGATTTATACGTCAAGTTTGACCTGTATTCATGCCAGATATATTTCATGTGGAGCTCAAGTCAGAAAAATTCTATTTTCCAAAATTCAAACAGCCCAAGTGTCAAGTGCTGCCAGCCAATTGACGTTTTTGTGGCAGAAAACGGATATCAAAAAATTTGTCAAGAGATACTTATTAGTGTCATTTTTAAGCGCATTTTTCACAACTCAAACTACTTCACCTCGCGATGTATGAGCAGCCCACGAACTGTGTTCTCGAACTCAGTTTTGTCCAAGAGTTCGTGCAAAGCGAACAGCTGATTGGGCGTTACGATAATTTTGGAAATTTTTTCCCCGAAAACTCTCCTGAACGCATCACAAGGCACCGTCAATTGTTTGCTCATTCTGTTTGCTATAACCGCTTCTTTCTTCAATTGTTGCAGCCGATTGAAAATGTTGTCCTGCGCAAACCTTTTTCGGGTCAAAAGCACTGCTTCGGAAGGCAAAGGTTCTTCCTGTGACAATATGAAAATTGATTTGATTACAAAGATACCTATGCCTTCCTATAATGGGTAAAAATTCTCGAAGTCTTAAGGGAAAAAAGACAAAAATATTTTCAAAAATTTCCTGAATTTTTTAATATTATGGTTAATTCGCCTTACCAAAATTTTACCAGTCCTAAAAATCTTCTCTGCAGAGTCTATCACTACCACCAAAACCCTTTCTTAGTGTGTTTTTCTTAAAATTTGGAGTTTGGAGTCCTCTCGCACCAGGCCAAAATTCTAGATATTTCCCTAGGCTTACTGTCAACCAAAAATGTTATTCACTCGGAAAAAAAATGAAAAAGAAAATTGCTTAAAAAAGGTAAAATGCATTTTTATAACCTCGCTATTTCAATTTTTCTGTTTTATGTTGAAATTTTCAGAAGTAATGCACTCTCTTACCGAACTGGCCAACTTGTCAATCCACTCGCGGAACGCTTCGTCTGTTATTTGGTTTTCTCTCTTCATATTATTCATGTGAATTGGCAATTCTCTATGCTTGAACTTGATCGTCCGGTCCTCTAAATTCACAGAACTGATCTCGTCAATGAACATCTAAAAAGGACAACCGAGATAAATTAATCAAATTGAATATATTTCTCATTTTTCATACAGTTAGTGTGAAGGGAAGGAACAATTTTTAAACTTTAAATTGAATTTTTAATACTATAAAACACGGGTCTGATTAACTTTGGAGCAAGAAATAAAGAAATTAATTTGACGAAAGCAATGGACTCAACGTAATATCTAAAAAATGGATTGACGAGTTACACACTGCATTGGCGGTGCTGGACCTAATGCATTTTTTAGAAAGAGGAATTTTTATTGAAAATGACCTCATTTTTGAGTCATTTTTGCTCCAACCTCCAAAAGTGTTTAAAAAAAGCAATTTTTGACAAAAATTAACGTTTTTATCCAGAAAATGGTGGACGATTAGCAAAAAAGTCCCTTTCTCTGATTACGGGCCTGCTTCATGTTCACACACCTTGTTGTTGTTGTTATGGTCTCTGTATATCATCAAACAGCCAACAAAACAGTCGCGCACTTCGACTTGCGAAAACAACGCAACATGGAACGGGAGAAGCACTCTTTCCACCTGTTCCTTGGTGTGTACTAACGCATCCAAGTTGTCGATGACGTCATCGTTTCCAGCTTCACCGCCTTCCTCCCGTTCACCGGAATCCGTCTCATCAGACAGTTCGCCTTCTTCTCTTTCATCATCCTCTGATGGCATAACATCATCACCCAACGCATCATTCTCTTCTTTAATGGCCCCATTCATTGAAAGCAATGCTCCAAGTTCACTGGCCTTTTCGGCAATGAACTCGTCGGACGGAATTGACTGGCCCTAAACATGATTTTATTACATAATTCACCTGTTTTCGGAAGCATTTTTTGAAAAAAGAGCAAATTTTAAAGAAAATCGGCATTTTTCCGAAGGACTCAAAAGGTAATTGTTGAAAGTGTCGGCTAATGCAACATTCTCGGTGAAAAAACAAACGATATTTCTTGAAGTCAAAACTTGTTTTCTTGGCTTTACCTGATTTTCCATGTCCTCCAACCAAATCCTATAGGGATCCAGATCTTCATCGCGTTTTTCATAAGCAATCTGGTCGAACTGGAAGAAGCCGAGATGCTCAACAAAAATGCGACGTGGAAAATTGAGCCGCAAAGTGCGCATAGGAGCTACAAGCCTGGAGATTTGAGCAACCTTAAGTAGTAAAAAATAATTATTTTTAACCAATCTGCACGATTTTGGTATTTTGAGATGATATAAACTCGAAATAACTCGCATATTTTCCGAAAGCCAGTCAAGTGCTCAAAAAACAAGAGAATCAAAAAAAACATTATTTTTTTTTTAAATAAATCGATGTCAAAGGCATGAGAAGATTCCATACGTATATAAGCCGCGAAGGTTTGACATAGTAAAAATTCAGTTTTTGACAAACAAAAAAAATACGTTTTAAACCCGACCGTCAGTCAGGAATTCCGGTCTGCCAGATCCCGGAGATGGACACAAGCCAGCCATAATGAGGGCGATTGGGCAAGTGTTCCAAACCAACACCACCAATCTCCCGAAATGCAAAAAAATGTAATTTTGGCATAAACACTTTCGAGGTAATGGCTTCACATTTTCCTGTGGTTATGCCTCTTATGCCTCCGAATGGTTGTTTATCCTGATGATTTTTTGTTCGAAAAAAGCCAACCACGTCCCGAAGTTGGCCAACCACGCGCCGCTCAAAGCGAACGAAGCAGCCGGAGACGGCGGCATTGAACTGGTCGAATTTGTGGTCGTCGCTAAACAATTTGTCCAAATGATGCAAGGCACCGCTTGTCAGCGTAATGGATGCCAATTTGGATGCAAATTCTTGTTGATGATCCTGAACCAATAATGAGATGCCGGTTAAAATACACCCGAAAGAATATATTATTTTGTGGAAATCCATAATGTAATCGTTAAACTTTTGCCCCTTTTTCTTGTCATTTTTGAATATACTAACAGAAATAAGATATAATCAAAATGCTGCTCTGAAACCCAGAAAACCTTAAATTACGAGAATTTTCACCAAAAAAAAACCTATAAAATTTTTGATCTTATTAGAATTTTAAAAAAAAAGAACAACTCGCCATCACCACCAATCTAAATTTTGATATTTTTTTATAAAATACGAGAACCCTTTGCGAACATTTGCTTGCCAATAAATAACCTGCGAAAGGTGTTGAAGCCGATAGAAAATGTTGTCCTGCGCAGACCTTTTTCGGGCCAAAAGCACTGCTTCGGAAGGCAAAGGTTCTTCC
>JAEHOM010000392.1:0-12366 GCA_016433075.1 Hoplolaimus columbus | reverse complement strand
ATATCGACGCCAGGGCAAGTACCAAGCTGCAGAGACTCTGGAAGACGCTGCACTTCGCGCCAAGAAGCAGGTACTTATAGAGCTTAACTGTTAATAGTTGTGCTATTGATACGTGAGAGGGTTTGCCTTGTATTTAAGTTTTGTGAGTTTTTACTCTTTCTAACCATTTTTTTACTGCGATAAAAGGGCGTGCTTAAAAAAGGAAAACTAATAAATGAAACAACTATTGTGGATAATTTAGACTTACGATTCTTAATCAGCTGATAATTAGATTTAGACATTTTGCTTTATACTTACTGTTTCAACTTGCATTGCAATCCTCTTATTTAGGGAAAATCTTTAAAATATCATAAAGTATTTGAACCAATTAGTACAAATTGATGGTTTTTTGGATTGGTGACATACCTGTGCAAGGGGGCGGGTCTCGAGCATTGACCGTGAAAGGTTTCAACCAGTCGAGCATAAGCGGAAGATAGAACAAAATATAAAATTAGTTGAAATTAGGCAATCATTTGGTCATTTTCCCTAGTAAAAAAAGTCAACGTTTTCCCTGGAGGTGACTATTGGCATCGCCGGTCTCCAAAAATGCAATTTTTCCGAAAAAAACCCGATTTTTGGGCCGATTTTGCTTCTAAAAAAGCATTAACATTAAATTTTTTTAACAAAATATGACATTTTAGCCAAAAAATTGATTTTACACTGATTTAAGATTTGTATCTGAACCACGTAACGGAAATGGCTTTTGACCTTACACGACGTACGAATTTTTGGCTAATTTTGTGATCCCCCTCCCCTGTGCAACTATGATACCCATTCCCCTTCCTCATTTTTTCCATTGCATTTTTGTCCACCCGTTTAAAACTCCACGTTTTTGTCCTCTTTGATTGTCACTCTTTTTTTTCAAAATTCTCCTAAACCGCTAAAAGAGTACTGCTGATTTGAGTGAGGGCTTTTACATTTAGTCAGTGGAAGATACGAGACAAGAAGATCGATTCAGTAAATTATTGGCGCTGAAGGAGTTTGCTGATGAGTAAATGAGTGAGTTTGTTTGTCTGTGCTTGTGAGGATGCGTATTTATTTTTCAAATGCTTTTTCTTCTCCCTTCCTCCCCCCCCCCTTCTGCCCTCGTTGTGTTTTGTGAGTTTTGTTTTGTGGTTGTGCTTTTGTTGTGCTTTTATTATGGTATTCTGTTTTCTGGAAAATGCTCTCTCCTTTTGACTCTTGAGCTTATCCATCCGTTTGGTACTTTTCGCTTTCAGCCTGGTCCCCATCCAGCAGCCCAGCAAGTCCCAGGTGGAGGGGAGCAACAGACATCAGGCGATGACATGACGATGTCCATGTCCACAACAATGGGTCAGTCACAGGTTGGCGCTCCACCTGCGATGTCCATGAGCCAATCTCAATCGTCGAGCAAGCTCAAAACGCGCCTTCTGAATGTGCTTGGCTTCTCACCAGGAGAGTCAGGCGGCAGCTCATAATGAGCAACGGCATGACGAATGGGTCCGAACAACAACAATACCCATTCAACAAATCAAATCATTTGTGTTACTATTCCCATTTTTATGTTTGTCCAAGTCTCGCCCCATCATTTTTGGCACTTCATTTTTTTGCTGTCCATCTGTTTCTGTTTGTGATGTCACATGTCATCCCGGGCCCATCTCTCACTCTCATCAGTACGTGGTTTTTGTGTTTTGTGTCCACTCTATGTGACACCATTGTCTCAATCTAATTTTGGATTTGTTTTTCTTTTCAGCCTTCCTTCACCAAGTTCATCAAAGCGTTCCTTCAGCTGACTGGCTTACCGCTGTCCAATTTCAAAACACTATACTTGGATAAATCATACTGTGGTAGAACAGCACTTTTTAATCTAATGACACATTCTACGATGCGCCGTTTCTCTCCCTCTCACTACAATTCATTCTTTTTCCTTAAATTTGCAAATTTGCCAGCTTTGCCTCTTTTCGCATAAAAATGGAGGAATGACAAGGATGGAAGAGCGGGGTCCTTCGTGCTAATGCGCCGCTGTTTCTTTTGCATAAATAAACCTTCTGAATCTGATGTGAGGGTCCTTCCCTTCTCCCTGCCCCCTCTCTCCTGTTCGGCACTCACTGAAATTGGATTTGGCATTTGTTGTTGTCCTTCTCCTCCTGCCTCTGTCCCTGCACATGATGAATCCCCTTTGCCCGCCGGACTTGTCCAGTCCTCCTTCCCCTCCCTCCCCGTGCCCAGTTGTTTTTCGTCGTGTTTTGGATGGTAGTCTCCGCCGTCTTGCTTATAGTTAGTCCGATGACCTTTCTCCCGCGTTTATCGATTCTTTTGGGATGAGCACCAGCAGTTCCTCCTCTTGCTGGACGGAAGGACGATTGGAGTCTCGGGATCATCGGTCGGATCTATCAATCGGAGTCGGGGCCATTAATCTTCGTCCTTTCCCATTTCTTCCCCCCCCCCCCTCCGTCCTCCATTGCATCCCCTTTGGATAAATGGCGTTGGGAAAATCCATCCATCCATCCCACCACCTTTCAGCAGCGGAAACATCAACCGTTCAATTCCGTCTATTTGCCCCTTCGATTTCTTAAATAAATTGATCATTCGATTGATCGTTTTGATGATATCCGGGTGCTGGTCCCAACTTGGCTTTGATTGGTTTCTTCCTTTCATGGGCTCATTCCCCCTCCTCAGCCATTCTTCAGCTCGCGTGATGATTTTTCGCCCAATGCTTTCGCTGTTGTTGGCCCTGACCAGCAGCTTCCTCTTTCCTCTGATCAGTTGCAAGCCCGAACACAGTCCCTATGAAACGGTCCGCATCGATGATCCCGCAAGCGACTCCTCGGCCGGAATCTACTTTCGAATCAGTCAAAGAGGTATTGATTAATTGACTGATCAGTCAATATATGACCAAGTTTCAATTGATTAGGTGTCGACTACCTTGCCGAATTGGCGTCCGATGGGCTCCCGGACATTTTGGTTTGTCTGTCTGATGAGTTTATTCTTAATTCCTCTCCCTCATAGCATCGCATGGTTTTGCCCACAATTCGCGAGAGTCACTTTACTCTGGACAACGCGGTGATCACTGGGCTGCAAAGGCCGCACATCGGCGTCAAATTCGTGCCCGGACATGGTATTCTGAATTTTATAACTTTTCTTTTTTTATAATTTTTATAATTCTGTGCTCACTACCAGGCGTGGACCTCACAGTGAACCTGCCCGAGTTGAGCGTGCGCGGAAGTGCGGTCAGTAAGCTCACATGTGTGCAGCTCAGTCACCAAATCAACCCTCCTCCCGTCGTGGACTCTAAAAATGAACCACCTCACCCAAAATAGCACAAATTCAACCGAATTCGGGGGAGAGGAGACGGGGCGTGTTCATGTTCCTCAATTTTATGGGGGAAGGGGTGTCCACTTTTAACTGACTGAGTGACTTTTAACTGATCCCTCCTGCTGGATAAGTGCATGCATCCCTTCAGGAACTGTCCGTTTTCATCGCCTCCTACAAGTTCGTTCCACGATTCAATCGTTCAATGCATCGCTTATATTTTATTGGTTATTTTTGCCTCTCAGTGCTGAGATGCTGGCTGTTTTGGGCAATTTCACGGTAACGATGCGTGTGAACATCCACAGGGACTTGGACGAGGCACAGACAACTGTAACGGTAATTGGCATGGATAAGTAGGCAGAATTGTGAGGCGATTGAAAAAACATTTGTAAGTTTAGGTCACGAACTGTTCCGTAAATCCCGGCAATTTCGTCATAAAGTACTTCGGAAGAGAGTCCAACGAGTTCTATGCGATCAGTGATCTGATCCGATCAGGCATCGACACAGCCATCCGTGACAAAATCTGCATTTTGCCGACAATGGTGCGCGAGTTCCTGCACCAAAAGGTGAATGGTATAGAAACAAGAAAAATAGGGGAGGAAAACACATCCAATGACATTTAGATCCGACTGATCTCCCAGTCACAAGCCTTCGGAGAACTCGACTTGAAGTCCAAAGAATCCGCGGAGTCCGAGGAGGACCCTGCTCCGTCCGTGTTCGATCACCTTTGTTCACCTCCGGAAAAGCGACCGAAGACACAGCAGCACAAGGCGGGGAATGAGGGCGAAAGCGAGGATTCGCCCGAGGTGGACATGGAGATGCTGAACGGGACTTGGCTTCCCGACCTGACATTGCGTTACCCACCGACGTTCTCCAGAAGGGACCTTATCTTCGGCATAGACGGTGGTCTTATATACAACGGACTGACGGCGCCCTCGTCCGTGGAAAGGCCGAAGTTTGAGGACATCGAAGTCCGAGATCAGGTCATTAGAAAATTTTTGACAGACATGGAACATCTTCACCAAAACCATGATTGATACAGATGTTGGGTCTGATCCTGAGCGAATACGTGCCCAACACCTTTTTCTGGCACATTTTCAATGGAGGCCTTGGCCATGTTTCAGTTAGCTACTCGCATCGACATGTCCCTCGCTTTCTGCGCTCCATCGCCAAAGTGGTGTGCGCGGACTGTCGTCTCGTGATAAGCGCCAACTTGACCGCGTCTGTGCTTCTCCCGCCGAACTTTGGGGCCTTCATTCTCCCAGTTTAGGGCACCGAAAGCGTTCGTCGACATAAATGGGATTACACTCGTGCTGGAAGGCGACGTTAGTGCGGTGTTCCGGCGGAAGAACAAAGTGCACAATCTGTTGTCCGCCAACGGACAGCTCCGGGTCGGGGTCAGTTCGGCCCCTTCCAAAAACACGAATTTCGCCACATTTTTGTGAATTTCGCCGATGACAGGTCAAACCCCATTTCCGCCACTCTCGCCTGTACAGCGATGTGTTGCTGGCCGGCGTGGACTTCAAAGTGTATAAGGCCGGCATGGACGGAATGGTGGCAGGTGCCATCCGCAAATTGGTCTCTTTCTTGATTCCGCGTGCCATTTGGCCGAAGATACAGCAACGCCTCCGTCTGGTGGTCAATTACAAAGGTATTTTGCGTATGTTTACGTTCTGTTCCGTAATGCGTGGTCCTAATAATAAGGCGTGCAAATTCCGCGTCTGTGCTCGGTGGAGTTCAACCAACTCCACCTCGACTACATTCCGCATGCGGCCATCATCAGCGGTGACTTCGACGTGGATCTCCCGCTACTGATCCGCTCATTCAAGGAGTTCATGGATGAGAACCAGCGGAGAACGAAGACACGGCGCGAGTTGGCCGCCAGTTTCAGATATCTCTGATGATCGCTGTTCTTGTTTTGAATTGTCCATGACATGACAACAAAATCCAAAATGATCGGTCTCATCGAATGCACATTTAATAAAAGTGAACACTGGTGGTAAACGCCATCTGAAAGCACGCCAGTCATCAGCAGAGATGGACAAAGTGTCAGACAAATCCATTTCTTTTTTACTTCAGTAGGAGCCCCGCACCGGTTGACTGTGCTGCAATATGACCCTCCTTTGTGTGGTGCTGCGTGTCATAAAGGATTGTTGGGAAAATGTCTTCAATAAGGTTCGTTGCTCTCACCTATCTCGTCGCATGAACACCACAATGGCATCGATGACGAAGAGGAGAGCAGAGAGAAAGTAGAAGGCCTTAAGGTGGGGAAAAGACAATGAATGCCTTGTGGATGGATCCGGGCGGGGACCACGAACCGCGGCTGCGGCCCATCCCTTGACGACAAAGCCGACTTCGCAGCCTTAAAGGGAACTGTTAGATGAAAGGAAATGGGAAAGAAGGTAAGAGAACCGGGAAGTCCCGCACAACCGCTGAAGGTGCCGCCCCCAATCTGTCGGATGAACGTGGACATGTGGTCTGAAAGGACAGGGAGAGAAATGTGCGGAGGGAATGTCGAAGAAATGAATCAGAGGAGAATCGGACGAAGAAGCACCTACCGAATCCGGTCGCGTACCAGACCTGATGGGACCATAAACAATGAATGCCCAAGCAAATAAAAGGAAGGACTAACCTCAAAGGCGCCGAAGACAAGGAAGGCGACAACGCCGACGCCAGAGGCAATGATTTGCTGGGCAAAAGAAAAATGAAAAATAAGTTTGGAGAAAAAAAGAAAAGGGCAGAAGGAGCCGACAGACAGACCGAGAAGCCCAGACTCCTTCCAGAAGTCATGTAGACGCAGCTGAACAGCAGTGGAGGCAGCGCGAACAGAATGGCCAGCAGGACGATGGCCAACTGACCCCAAACACTGAATTTGGCCTCCAATTAGTAAATTGTCACCTCGCGGGACAAAAAAAAAGCGAGGACAGGGCTATCTGATCATAAAAAAGTCCAAACTCCCACTTCTGTCCACGCATTTGGAAGTGCAGCGCAGAGCTCCACCGGTCAATGTTCATCGGAAACAGAGTGCCTTGCGGCGGACAGATTTCGCGACTCTAAGTAGCTAAGTACTCACATAAATACTGCAATTGTGGATGGTTATGCATGCATGCATGCACATGGCACATCCATATTAGGACACTTGGCACTTACGCACAGACACTTACGCGCTAATAGAAAAAAATTGCGCGAAAAGTGCGGAAGACATATGGGCACTCCTTTCTGCACGCAAGACTTTTGCAGCAGGACATAAAATAAAAATAATCGAACGAAAGCGACTTTTAAACGAAAATGTGAATGTCTGTAGTATTTGTTTGGGTCTCCCGCAGTGTTAAAATACCGACTGAGAAAAGAAACAAAACAACTAATGGTTAGACATACGTATCTTATCTCATGCAAACAATCTCTTCAATACATTTTCTATGGCAAAAAACTTTTGCTAGTTTTGGCGTTATTCTGTTTCTATTTTATGCGAATATTGGAAAAAGGACATTTGCGCTAAGTTATACGCAATAGGGAAATGGGCACACGCGCCCAGGGGCACTTGTGTGCACGAAAATTCATACTTTTACAAAAATGTTATTTTTTATTTCCGATTTGCATAAAAAAATGTCCAAACAGCTGTTAAAATCACATGTGGGGCAGCCCCCCGCCCAAAATTCGGAAATTTGCGCGACCCCCACCCTACATGCTGGGACGAAAATTTCGGTTTTTACTGCATTTTTACTGCAAAATTTTCGTTTCGTTTGCGCGACCCTCGCCATTTTTTACTGCGCGATGCGCGACCCACTCCCCAATTCGGTGGGGTTTGGGGGGTGCCATCTGTGGTTAAAATCCAAATAATTGTATGCTAATATTGCTAAAAGATGCTAATATTTATCTTCGCTAGTTACAAAAAATGTACAAATACTTTTCAGTCTTTTACAAACATTTTTCAAATATTTTTTCTAATGGATATAATAAAGAAATTTCAAAAATGGTACAAATATTGCGGAGTTATCATGGATCATGGAGAAACTACGCACACCATTTCCCATTTGCACGCAAAGTGTCCGCACGCATCCGCGCATGTGTCTCCGCATAAGTGTCTGCGAGGAAATGTCGTGCGCAGAAAAACCAGAAACCACAGTACCTTTTTACAATCATTTAAAATTTTAAGTCACATGTTTAGCTTTTTCTGTTTCTTTTAAATTTCGACGCTTTTTTTGTGCTATTTCATGAATTCTGACTTGTTGTTGCTTATTTTTATGATATGATTTTAAAAGCCAAACAATGCAAAATAGAGGCTAAAAATCCAAAATAGAGGTCAAAATGCCCAAATGCCCAAGAGTTTTAGAGGCCAAAACTCCGAAATAGAGGGTTGTAATTCCGTTCAGGAAAGTCCGTTAGTAAAATAATACCTTTTTTTTGTCCATATCTCGTGCTCATTATACTCAGGAAAATACAGTAAAAACCGAAATTTTCCTCCCAGCATGTAGAGTGGGTGGGCTGCGCACAATAGTAGCATCATCATTGATTTTAGAGATCTTTTGGTTTCAAATAGAGTTCATATGATGTACACAAAAATGTGGATTCATTTTTTATAAAACGAACTGATACTTGTGGGAAGTAAGGTCTCTCGAAGAAGCATTAAAAATTTTAGTTTAGAAATTTCCTTTTAATTTTCCAGGTACAAGAACAATTTCCGGGTTAAGTGCCAAATGACTTTTCAGCCAGGTATAAGGGCCATCCGGCAGAGGCATTGAGATCAATTAAACCAAATTTTTATTAATGCGGAATCTCGATACCCAATATTGGACAAAAAATCTAACATAAGTTTTTACTTCTTAGTTTCGAAATGTTCCAGTGGTTATAGTATTTTGACACCAATTTAGTTGGAATTGTTCCAAAGAATTGGAGCAAAGAGGATTTCAAAATGCGAACATGAAAAAAAAAGAAAATTTGTAACTGATATGCATTATACAAATTTTGGTAAACAGATTTTGAACTTTTGCTTCACGCTTCACCCCCCTACCATAAACAATTCCCTCTTCTTTTTATTAGTCAAAAATTTTACCATCGACAATTGATTCCAGCGAATCTTAATAAAAAATTATTTCAAATTGAATTGCCAAATATCCGGACCAATGGCGGTTTTATATATTTCTTGTGCATAGGTCGGGAAGGGGGAGGGGTCAGTTCGAATTTTGCGCGTTCTTCCTCTAAATTTTCGCTTTTTATTGCATTTTTACTGATAAATTTTCGCTTTTTGCGCAGTCCCCCTCCAAATTTCAGAAATTTCCGTTTTATAGCAGTTTTAAACAAGAATATTTTTGCTTGCGCGCGCGGTTGGCTACCGAACCTAACGTGTATAAGTGTAACCAACCCATAAAAGCGCCAGTGATCCGTTTAACTGCAAAAAGTTACCTGCACTTGACGAAGACGTGCTGCGATGGGCTGTGCATTGCGTGCGCCAATGATGACAAAAATAAAAGAAAATTAAAAAATCTTGAACATTCAATTCATTGTATGTATTCGGTACTCCTGAAGAATCCGCATCCCTCTAAAAAATCTGTCAAATCCATCTAACCAGCGAAATTCCGCCACCATGTAGGTAATTAGTGGTGCTGAACACTGAGCATGATTCTGAGCTTGATTTAAATAAAAATTTAAATATAGGTAATCCGATGCGCTGAGCCGCTGACTTGTGATCCGAATCCGGGCTCAGTCAGATTTTCGAAATTCCGCACCCTAAGCCTGATTTTCGGGAAATTTTCAAAATTCACAAATGATCACGAATCTAAGCTCAGATTTTCAAAATCTCTAATTCTAGGCCTGGCTTTTTAAAAATTTTCGAAAAATCACTATTTTTTTTGAAAAACCTGGAATTGTGTTAGAAATTTTGAAAATCTTAGCTCGGATTCGTGATCAACGCACTCGAAAACTCCGGAGGAAGAAAATTTGGCCAGAAAACTCGTTTTTGGATTTTTGAAATTTTTGCAAAAATCAGGCTTAGGGTGCGGAATTTAGACCGGATTTGGACTCAGCGCATCGGATTACCTATGTGATGGCGGAATTTCGCTGATTGCATGGATTTGAGGAATTTTTTGGAGGGATGCGGACTCTTCAGGATTACCTGTAATTCGATGCGTTGAAATCCACACATGGGTTTTTAAAATCTTGCAGTCTAGAACTGATTTTTAAAAAAATAGAAACCCAGAATGCTGCAGAATTTTCTGAGAGTTAGCGCATGAAATCAAGATAATTCGCTTCTGCTTCACATCAAATTACCTATCTTATCTGTGATCTGTGCATACACATGATGTAAATGTAAACAAGATGTAAGATGAGGTAAAATCAGGGATGTGAAATTACGCAAACTTATTATCTTATTAAATATTAAAACTTATTATCTGATTAAATGCGCGAAAATACAAAATAAAATTCGCTGTAAAAAAGAGTTCTTGTGATTTGGTTAACAATGTAAAATGTATGGTTATTTAAGTTGTCAGGCGCATTAAAATTATTTCATGATTCATGAGTGAAAAATAGGAAAACAAAAAAAAAAAACTTAAAAAAGGTTCGTAAATGTACGCCCAGGAACAGGAAATCGATATTACCTATAGTATGCTCTCTGATGAGCTGATGACTGATGAATGATGAATCCGAGCGAATACTTTGATGATAGGGCTGGGACCGCTAATGAAGTGGTGAGGAGTGAGGATGCGGATTGATTGGGACTGGTGATGGTGAAGTGAAGTGGTGAATACACATACATACATACATACACATACACATAGGTAACTAACTTACAAATGAAACAACAAACAACCAAAACAAAACCAAACCGGCCGGGCCGCGGCCGTGAGAAGAGAGAGTGCGTGCGTGGTGCGTGCGAGCGATTAATAAGTTGTTTTGATGTCTCCCTCTCACTCTTTCCTTTCCCAGCACAGCAACAGCAATTATACAAAAAATAATCCTTGCATACTTCTCTGCTACTTGCTCTCTGCCTGGTGCCAATGGCCAACTCTGCTCTGCTTCTCTCACGCTCTCATTTCCCTGTTGCTTTACTCTCTCTCTCTCCTTCCTTCAACCGCCTACCTGCACCTGTATAGCTGCTGTATACTCTTTGTACCATATATGTATACATATACATATCGCTTGGCCGCTGACTGCTGATTGCTGATGCGATGATGAGAGAAAACAGGAAAAACGCATCTCGCCATGCTGATGAAATACTTGTGGGTTGTGGGTGGGTAGGGGTAGACCGACAAAATTTAAAGAACTTTACGAGACCATCCAATTTTTCCACCCGGGAACACCATTCTCGTCACAGCGTGTCAAAATTTGAATTTTATCCGGTGTGGATTTACATTACACCAGAATTGAGGCATATATATTCTTTTTTCCGTCATTTTTTTGTGCGCGTCACAATTTTCAAAATATTTTTTTTCAGAAATTTCAAGGCATAATGCACAATTTGGAAGATGGAAATTTTTTCGATAGATTTAGAGCGGAGGTATAGCAATGGACTACTGTCAAACGCATATTTCAGCCCTTCTAATGACGTTTAAAAGTGTTTTTAGGCCTGCCAAAATTTTTTAAAATTTTTTTGATACACCATGATGGCAGAAACCAATAAATTTATTGCTTTTTATGTTTTTCTCCATTTTGAGGGCATTTGCCCCCATTTTCATTATTTTGCCTTGGAACTTTACGAAAAACACAACCATTTTACGAAAATTTTGCCCATGCCTATGAAATAATCACCATCTCCGGAAACCTCGAATACCAATAACACAATTCTGGATGTTTTTACAAAATTAAACTTTCAAAAAAGACCGTTGTCTGAAATTTTTAAAAACGCGACATTCTTCGCCCTCGGGGCTGGGGAGGCTTTTGGGGCTGAAGCTGATGTGCTGTGCATGTTGTACGAAAGATGATCAGTGTTTAGATTCGAGCACGAATGTAAAATGCTGTTCAAGAATCCCAAACTCAAACACGAAATCAATTTTTTCGACCTTGTCAAATCCCGGACGGCACTAAAAGTCTCCCATCCAAATATGGTTTTGAATTATTCAAATATGAGCAGGAGCAGAATTTATAATGATATGATAACTTAATTTCTATCATCACATTGAAATGTTGCCAATTTCACACATTTATTCAGACAAAATAATATAATGTCACCACGAACTGTTGTTTATGACCAGTAAGTGATCAGTTAGATCGAGGGTTGATCAGCTTGAACAAAAACTCTGCTCGTGGTATTCATATTCAGTCCACAAAATTTAGCTATGGCTTTTTTCTCATCAATGCTTACACATCCGTCCCCGTTGGCATCACCACTTTCTCCAGCATTGTGATGACCTGATGACGAACTGCTCGAACTCCTCGTAGTCCAAATAGCCGTCCGTCATGGTTGGTATCGCATTCATATTTCATATGATTACGGTACTCACACAAGATTACGGTACTTTGCACCTGTTTACCATTTGCTAAGAAATCATCGGGCTCACGCGGACAGTTGATGGCGGATGCCACTTCGATTTCCACGCCTTATTGGCTCACAAACTGTTCTTTGTATTTTGGGTCGGCGAACGTCCTCTCTATGTATTGCTTGAATTCGGCCACTGTGTTACCCATCACAGTTTGCGTCAGCATTCACCTCCAAGACAATTCCTTTTACCGTATTTTCTCTAAAATAAGCCCCCTGCCCCCTCGACTTTGGAGACCTATTGTGTTGACAAATTTTCTTTTTTTTATTGTATAATCTTTCTTATCTCTTCAAGGCGAGTCGAATGGTATATTTAAAATTCGGAAAAAAACACGGAAACCCATATTTTGGTACTAAAAATTCCGGATTTTTGAAGGGTTGAAAAAAGCCCCGAACTTATTTAAGACAAAATACGGTATGTTTTAAATGAAAAATAATAATAATTTTTGGGACGAGCGGTGCTTTGTGTTGTCGATCCGATCCCAATCAACCAAGCCAAATATCAAAAAAAAAGGATTCGGATCCGGATGTATCCGCGGATATCCGAGAAATTCATACGATCCGACAACCTTATTGTTGAT
>JAEHOM010000391.1:0-12367 GCA_016433075.1 Hoplolaimus columbus | reverse complement strand
GAAACTTTTCGCTTCAAAGTTTACCTCGGGGGAAAAAAATCTCGTTGCCTACGCTCGACAATGTGGCACCTCAGTACCTTATACTTATAACCATTGGCGATCTGCGTAAGAATGAGAAGCCTTCGTCTGGTGAGGACTGGTACGGACTGGACTGGTGGACGACGACTTTTTGCTGGATGAGTGAAGAGGAGTGAGCGATGGAAGTAGAGAAGGCAGAGAATCAATCAATAATCTCTTTGTTGTTGCTGCACTGTTATGTGTATGCACAGAAGAGAGAATAATTTATTCGCTGTTCAGAATGTGTGTTGTGAAAAAGGAATGAATGGAAGGAAGGGGGCGGGTGAAGGATGGAAGGGGGAAAGAAGAGAAGCCATCGTATTCGTTGTAATACAAATTCAAACAAAACGCCAATGGGGAGAATTCAAAATAAGGAGCAAGTACATAAATGAGGGGGAGGAAGGCATGTGTGCGTTAGGTCTATCGTTACATCCCCGGGCACCATCGAGGCTGCGTCCTCGCCAGCCGGTCATCAGCGCTCCCCCGGGCCCTCAGACGAACTCCAGTGAGTCAAGGAGCCGAGATGGGTGGAGACGGAGCAGGTGTGGCCAATGCTGATGGTCCAAGTGGTGCAACGGTCAAAATGGATGGGACGGATGTGGCCATGGTGGGTGGAGTCAGAGCTGGAAGGGATCCTGTAGATGGGAAACAGATTGGTGATCGCGGGATGTCCACGTTTCTTCGGGATGCCCTTCACCAGTCTCACCAGTCTCCAGGGTGATGGAGAGGGTCGTGCCAGTAGACTTGATGATGATGCTTGGCCGACGAGCCATATCCAGGAAAATGTTGGTCAAAATACGGATCAAAATTCTCGAGGGTAGGCCGGTGCCAAGTATGAGGATGGCCAGATCATGAAGGATTGGAGATAAGGCATCCTCCAGTTTCAAGTGCACCAGAAATATTGGAATTGGAACGGGAAGGTGGAAGAACATGGGATGTCAACCAGGGAAGTGGACAAGGGTTCGAGGAATGATTGACCGTTACATCGATGGGGGACTGCATGGAAGAAGAGCTTCGAAGATGCCGGAAACAGGGTGGTCGAATGCGCGCACACAAAATTTCCCTCCAGAATGGTGACCTTCACGGCTGTCTTTGTCTGTCCCGGGTGGATGAAAAGTTTGAACTTGTTGTATCACCAGAACGGAAGGCGGTTGGCGGGAAATGACACCAGAGTTCAAAAATTTATTTGAAGAAACGCCAGATCAGAGGATGGAGTGGGAGATACATCAAAACAAATAAATGATATCAGATCAAAACAAAAAATAAAAGGCAAGATCATGAGTGAGAAGGCACTCAGAAATGGTCATATCCCGGATTGATTGAGTAGAGAACAAAATAAACTTGATGATGAAGCAAAGCTTCCAAGAGGCTGATAAATAAATGGACAAAATCAAAATAAAATAAAGCCGGAGAATTGATGAGGGGGCGAAGGGGAGATGATGATCAGAACAAATATTTTGAAGGAATGAAATACTGGAGGGGAACGGGTAGAGAGATGAGATGGATGCAAGGGGGGAGATCGATGGGATGTGATCGGAGGGCAGGATCAGGATGAAGGCGAAGTCCATGGAGATGAAGCGAAGATCAGCTGGAAAAGGGGCAACAAACTCAACCAGATTCCACCACCAGAAAAGCCCATTCCATACTCCTCAGCGCGGAACATTTGGCAGCTTCTCATATGGGCGCGGCTGACGACCTCTCTGCTGCTGTTGCGCATCTCCAGATTGACGATCATCAGACGGGGGAGCGGCAAGATGGCCAAACGCTACGAAACCCGAACGGCGCGAAAGTCGTTCCATCAAGTTTCCTCCAGCATTGGACGATGCGGTTGACGATGTGGTCTCCGTGCGCGGACGCAAATTGACCGGTGAGCGTGTTGGTCCTCTAGCCGAACGAGTGATCGAGCGCGAACGTGTTCCAAAACCTTGATTGGCGAAACGTTCCCCAGAATTCCCAGTCCCGTGTGAATCACCAGTGGGTCCTTCCTTTCCCTTTGAGCTGGTGTACCCTGGTCGTAATGGTGAAATTGATTCATCACGAGCGCGGACAGCGGGCGATGAGCGATGGACAACAGGCGACAAACGATGAACGACAGGTGACGGACGCGGGGACATGTGGCGGTGGTGGGTCGGTGGACGCGATGAACGGCGTGCTGACCCCTGCTTCTGCTGATGAGCACCAGATCCCGACGGCGAACGACTTTTGCGCGGAGCACCAGACCCTTGATGAGCGGATTTCTTGTGGTCTCCATCTGAAGGCTTATTCTCACTAGATTCGTCCTGCTCGAGGGGCTTGAACGCATCACCATACTCTTCGTACAGCCATTGCATCATGCGCCGTGCTCCTTTCTCCAGAATGAATCCATCTTTGGTCACTTTTGTACCCCAGCTGAAGCGTGTCATCTCCAGAATGGAACGATACTCGCAGGTCAGTGCCAGACTGAACTTTTCCGACGCTGTTGTCTGGCCCCGAACGAAATAGCGCTGCAGTTTCGCCAACCAGTAAGTATGACGAGCCTCCTTGCGTGGTACGAATGCTGGTGCCACCAGAAGAACTTTTCCAGCTGTTCTTGCTATCACTTTCAACACCAGTTCCTGCAGTCGGTTGGCTTCCTCATCAAGGTTGTAGTCCTCCAGAATTGCGTAGTTCCCCCAGATGATCAGCACACTTTTTGTCGACGCCGTGAACACGAATTGATCGACCATCGCGTTGATCTCCTCCAGCTTGTTGCTTATCATCCGATGACCGCCAAAAAGATCCGCAAGTTTGACTGTGGCAGCGTCCCCCAGGAAGACTCGTTCCTCCTCCATCAGTTTGATGTTCTTGTCCCTTTGCGTTTGGAGTCTGATGCTCTCAAAGGCTCCGGCGAACCTTTGTTGCCATCCTTCTCGGACGAATCGGGACGCGGGGTTGCCTCCCTCGAAGTGAATCGGCTGCATGTTGATGCTGCACACTGCACGATCAAGGACGTCGCAACGATCCAGCACATCCTTGACAATTGAGCGGAGCCTCCGATCAGAGGTTGCATCCAACACTTTTTGACTGATGAGGTCGAACAGTTCCTCTGCCTGCACATCTCCAGACTTCCACTGTCGTAACGGCTTCCCCCAGCGAGTTAGTCTGTCATAAGATGCCAACGCCAGAACTAGCATCTCTTTCAATTGGATGACATCCGTCGTCCCCAGTGGCGTGTCACAAAGCTCCGGAAAGAACAGGCAGAGAGCAGTCGGTGTGCAGAGGCTGTGTCCATCCAAAGGGCGCGGGCAGACAAAGTCCAAGTCGAACGAGCAGGGCAGATCTGAGTCCGGCAAGCGCACCAGCTGTGTCATGTCCGTGGTGGTCTCCGTGTGGCTCTTCTGCGTCGTGGTTGGCTCGGCCGAACACAATTCCTGCATTACCGCGTTGACAGCTTTTAGGTGTTCGGTGCTGGTCGACGACTGCTTGTTCATCTCCAGATTGACATCCGATTCAGTGGCGGCAGACTGCTCCAGATTGGTCTCAGACGGCTTCTGCTGAACAGACTCATCAGACGGCTTCTGCTGCACCTCCTTCTTAAATGAAGTTCTCTTTTGCCTTTTCGATCTTTTCCTTAAGCCTTTTCGACCAGATCTCACCAGCGGAGGATGGTTAACCTTCTGTCCCAAGTTGGCCGAGCTGTCGTCCAGTTCCTTCTTGACCTTTCGCAGATCCACAATGTGCGTTCCAACGTGTTCGTCCAGGAATATGATCTCCTCTTCGTCCGAGTTGAGATCGCCAACAGCTTCCATGTCATCACCAGTCTTCGCTTTCTTCGTCACCGGCGATTGCAGTGAAGCATTCGACTCTGAATCGGGACGGGATTCTTCCTCCAGAATGATTGCTCCAGGAAAACTACCATCAAGAAGTTTTTCAACTTCTTCGGCTGATAAATTCTTGGTGTTGTCCGGCTGACTGGTCTTCGTGGGCGATTCGTAGTCGATGAGCTCCTCACCGTCCGTTGTTGATCGCTTTGGCGTCTGTTGATCTCCAGATGATGACATTTCAATTAATAAGTCAGCAGAATTCGTATTTTTAATCTCGGCTAAATCGGAATCATTGATGTATGCTTCAACCTGTACTGCTGTCATGGGCGGAATGAAATGATAAGCAGAAATGTGCACAGCATATGAGTGCGCAGCAGTGGATGAATTGGTTGGGGAAGCAAAATCAAAAATTTGGTTCGTCTTGTGGTTGCCGAGGTAAAAGCCGAATGTCTTCAGAGCGTGAACTCCGAGGATGATGTCGTCCTTGAGCGGTCTTGAGGTGATCAGACACGAGATCACAGCCTCCAGTTCGCACTCAACCAGATATATCGGGACGTTGATCACACCAGAGATGTCTACCAGCCCCCCATTGAACGATGTCACGTTCGGAAAGCGGAAAGTGCCGGTCCTTGGCCTGAGTCCCCAGTCCTTCAGCTTGAAGTCAGTGTTCTTGATCAGCCGGTGTAGATACGTAGGACTGATGGCAGTTGCTTGAGCACCAGTGTCAGCCAGTGAGATGCCTTCCAAACCCTTCACTCTGACCTTGAACTTGATGCGAGGGGAAATGATGGGTTCAGCCAATGTTTCAGATGGTGTTGCCAAAGCTTCAGTTGATGCCTGCTTGAACATCTCCTCCCATTCGGCATTGATTTTGGCCATGGTTGCACCACCAGATCCACCAGCATCATCAGAGACCTCGATCACTGCTTGTCTCGTTGTCTCAGGTTGGTCAGTGCGGAGTACTGTTGTGCTCGGGAATGGTCCTTTGTACCCTGTGGATTTGCCAATCACTTGTGTTGTGTTAGCACCAGTGGTGGGAGCCCCAGACCTGTTCACATTCCCATTGCCACCAGATTCTCGCTGTCCTCCTGGCTGTGTGTAAGTCCGATTGCTGTTGTAGTAATTCCCTCGATTGAATGATCGGTTCTGATAAGCACCTCCAGCATTAGATGGACCACCAGAGAATTGAGCAGAAGCACCAGAAAAGTGACTCGGACCTCCACCAGAATGACCTCCAGCATGTGGGTTTGGACCACCAGTGTAATATTGACTTCTCCCGTATGGCTGACCCGATGGCTGATAAGTGTTCCTCCTGTATGGCTGATAAGGCTGATGACCACCAGAAGAGTACGGCTGATTGTGCTGAAAGAGGGATGGCAGTGACCTGGATCCTTGCTGCTGCTGTTCCCTGTACGCCTGCTGTTCGCGATGAGTTTGCTGCTGTTGTTGTCGGTATTGCCGTTGCGTGTCATCCGAAAGCCAGATTTTCACTGCTTTGTTGACTACCTCATCGATAGTCAAGTTGTCCATGTCGAGGGTGGCCAGGAGTCGAGCAATGTTGGCATTGTTGATATACATCGTGAAGTACTTCTTGGCCATCTCATCGAAGTACTGATCGTCAGCTTTTGGGAACGCATTGCGGACCAACCTCTTCAGACGAGACGCAAACACCAGAATGTCCTCCTTGTAGTTGCGCAACCCTCGTTGTGTGAGCTCGGCGAAGGCACTAGCTTCCTGTGTGTCCGTGCTGTTGATGATCTGCATGATCTCGTGTTTGAGGAGCTCATATGGCGGACCAGCTGGATAGACTTCTTGGTATCTGCGCATGGCCATGCGAAGTGCAGTTTTTGCTTTGCCCTCCAGATTGGTGTGCAGGATGTCCATGACGCGTTCATATCTCCAGCCTCTGGTGCAGGTCTCAATCCTGTCGAAGAACCGTGCGATCGTGTCCCGTCCTTCCTCACCAGTGATTGTTGGCAGTGCATTCATGATCGATGCGTAGTTTTGCGAAAGCAAAACATTATGGAGTTCACTGACAAGTGATGGATCACCAGCAAATCCCATGACCGGATCCTGAATGTGCACATTCCGACTGGTGGACTGCTGATAGGCCATTGTAGGTTGTGTTGGTGGTGGCTTGAAATGTGTTTGCGATGAGCTCGGTCGGTCAAAGCGAACGTGTTGTTCAAATGGATTGGTGCTATGGCGAGGTGGCTGACGTGGAGGTACCCCAAAGTCTGATCCATCATCCTTGTTCATCCGGTATGCCTGATAGAGATGCTGACGGTCTAACTGATCTGCAACTTCAACAGTTCTACGGTCCGTAGCTTCCTTCTCCAGCTGTCGACGAAGCATTTCCGCCTTCACATAAGCTTCAAATTCTGCATCATTCAGGTCCTGAAGCCGTGGAGTGGGTGTACTGCTCGCTAATGGTCTGTCCTGATTGAATGATTGTTGGTCCCCACCAGATGTGATCACTCTGTTCACCTGTTGGACGCCTCCAGATAAATCATTCAGGAGCCATTGATCCACATTACGCCCCAGACCGATCAGTCTCTGCTTCTCCAGCTCCTGTTGTGTTGTATTCAGCGGTGACAGGATACAGAGATCAGTGTCCTCCAGATTGGCAGCATGTTCACCAGTTTGTGTCGACCACCATTCTTCATCAGTTTGATCTGATCGAGCCGGTGACGAGTTGCAGAAGTGCAGATCTTCAACCTTCGGATTGTCGTCAATGGAGCTGACCAAGTTTTCGACATGATCAAAAACATCTCTTGTGTTCATGATAGGCGACTCTTCTTCACCAGAGATGAAGTGATGATCAACACCAGGGAAGCTGTCGTCAGAGATGTACATGCCAACAGAGTTTGTTAACATCAGGCTGGGTGCAACCACAAAATCTCCAGACAGGCTCGCGTTGGCAGTGATGTCACCAGCAAACGGATTTGTGTTCCAATTCATGGCTGGACAATTGTCACCAGAGATGTTTTCATTGATCAGATCACCAGCGAATGGGTTGGTATTCCAGTTCGGATTCCCACCAGCAAAATCTCCAGATGAAATGTTCTTGATCGGAGGACTGCCAGTAAAGATGTTAGCGAGCAGATCATACCCTGAGCCCAGATTATCACCAGCAGAATCCTGATTCAGGTTTCCTTCAGTGTTCGGATGATCAGAACTTTGGATGGCAACTTGGATTTCTTCAGCAGACTGGCGATCAGATTTGCGCAATGGTCCGGGTGAGCCCTTGATCAATCCCAATGGCACGCGTGATGTATTCACTGGCACCAGTGGAGCGAGTCTAGGCTGATTTTCATCGAGGGTGTCAGGATCCATTGGTTGCATGTTCAGTCTCCTTGGCTTTGGTGTTGGCACAATCCTCGGTTGATTTTCATCCAGGATAATGAGATCTGTTGCTGGATTGGTGTCATGCATCGGTGAGTTTTGGATGGGTGTGTCTGTCAGCAAGTCCATTTGCTGCTCTCCAGGTTGGCTTTCCTCCAGAATTTGAACTAAAGCTGGGTTTTGGTTGGCCTTGGACTGAGATCGGGTGTTGGGTCTGTGCTGCACACCCTGGTTACCACGCACATCAGCACCAGTGATGATTCTGCTCCGGGGATGCGTTGGACGGTTGCGCCCCCAGTACAACTCCGGATGCTCCATTGTGGGTAGAGGCTGTTGAAATTTCAAATGAAATTTTTCCAAAAAATTTGTTTTGTTCCGCTTTTTCTTCTCCGCAATCTTCGCTTTTTCTCCAAACTCCAGAATTTGTTGAAGAACACCAGAATTGAAGCACCAGATTTCACCAGACTTTGGCTTTTGCTCTTGTTGCGCAACGGCTGCAATTCTTTGGCTTGGTTCTGTCCAATGTGGGAGCGCCACGTAACGATAAAGCCTTCGTCTGGTGGTGACTGGTGCGGACTGGACTGGTGAACGACGACTGTTTGCTGGATGGGTGTGAAGAAGAGAGAGCGATGGGAAGAGATGACAGAGAATCAATCAATAATCTCTTTGCTGTTGTTACACTGTTGTATGTATGCACAGTTGAAAGAATATTTTTATTCGCTGTTGTGAAAATGTGAAGTGAGAAAAGGAATGAATGGAAGGAAGGGGCGGGTGAAGGATCGAAGGGGGGAAAGAAGGGAAGCCATCATATTCGTTGTAATACAAATTCAAACAAAACGCCAATGGGGAGAATTCAAAATAAAGAGCAAGTACATGAATGAGGGGGGAAGGCATGTGTGTGCGTTAGGTCTATCGTTACAATTTTTCAAAATCGTCCATTTTTAGCAAAATCACCTAAAAATGACCAAATTTGCTAAAAATGGACGATTTTGAAAAATTCATAACTCAGCTCTCGTAAGACTATTTTTGATGTGGTTTTTTGCGTTCTTCCTAAAATTTCATGGAGAATCCAGAAAAAAATAATTCAGATTTTTAAAGTGCAGAAAATCCGGTTTTCCGGAAAATGACCCCTCCGGAAAAATTTTTCCGGATCCGGCTAATTCCGGAAAATCAAAGGTTCACGAAAAACGCCGATAGAGGTAGGATGAGTTTTTCTTCAAGCTATTTTTTGATACCAAATTTGTAATATATTTCTTTGTAAAAATTTGAGCCCTGGAAAAAGCGAACGAACTTTTGACTCACCCTGGTATATTGGGTGAAGCAATATAGCAGTTTATGTTGGGTGGAGTCATCGAACAATCAACAATGAATATGTATGAACCCTATAATGGAAGAATTTTGCGTGGAACTTCGTTTGGATGACCTGAAAAATAAGGCTGAAAAAACGAACCAAAATTTCAAAAAATCGCTAATTGTAAGCTTACGCAATGGCAAACAAACTTGCGGAGTATAAGCCATACTCGTGCAATAAGGTCAGAAATTTAGCTCTGCGAAATACAATTGTTATATACCTTACAACAATGAAGAAAATATCCTGAACACCTGATGCATTACATTTTATAATTTTTATATACCTATTTTTATTTCAAATTTAAAAGAGTTGATTCCAAAACCGCGAAGAATTTTGCGAAAATCCAAACAAAATTTTTTTATGCAATTTTGAAAAAAAAATTGTATGAAACATGAACCTTGATGCCTTCAACTCTAGCTGCTACCAGCGGCGTTCTTCTTCGGGTAGGGATGACCCAACAAGTTCAATGAGATTGCCGCTCCAATAAACCCGACGTCCACATCCAAATCCTTTGCCTCCAAAGGCTTTCCTTTAATATCTGCGAACATTCGCAGAGCATCTTCCCTGAGAATGTACGAAGAAAACTCCTCAATCTTCTTGATCGGTTTCGCGGAATTCTTGGCCAATATTGCGCCATATTTCTCCAGAAGACGCACACAGCTTAAATTTTCAAATTTTCGTTTCGGTACACAGTGGGCAAGAAGGGGTCGACCCCCTACCCTCGTTCGCAGCCCTAAAATTTTTAGAAACACTTGTGCGCAAGTGTCCACTTTGTGTTGAGGGCGCAAATGTCCGGTGCGCAAATGTTCGGTGCGCACCTGCAAATGTCACATCACGGCTCGGGTCGAGGGTGAATGAAAATGAGGCATCTCACCCTAACTCAACCCCACCACACACTTCGGAAGCCAGCGAACTTTGGTCGACCCACCACCAGACCACTACCCACCCCCTTGCTCATGTATGTTTCTGTATTCGTAAAATGTTCAGTTTTTCCCCGTGCCTCCAAATTTATGTCGCGTACACTTACGGTCCATGTTCAGAGCCTTCAATCCAAGCGGCATAGTGTACAGCCGTGTTGCCACACCAATCCACTGCGTTGACCAATTCGTCCAATTTTCCCTTCTCTTTAGCAGTCTCCAACAGAAAGGTCAATTTGTCGGTCGAAGCTCGAGCAGCCGCATAGTGCAAGACAGTTACGGATGCCTGAAATAATTTCAAAAATGGGTAGGGACAATGAACACACGGGCGCATTTTCGACTCGACATGGAGAAAAACAAATCTTGAGTCGTCTGAGCGGCTAGCACGCCAGTCCCAAATTCATGAAGGCTGCCGGTTCGGATCCGCTAGGGTCCGAATGATTTCGAGGTCGTCAATTCGAAAAGCTGTCGTTACACCGAAATTTTCACAATCGAAGCAATCGACTTTTTTACATTTTTTCCATATCGAGGCTAAAATCAGTGTTCGGAATTTTAGACTTCTCGTACTTCTTACCGGCATTTTTAAGATCTCGTACTTAGTACTCGTACTTCGTACCGTACCATAATTTTTCGGTCCTCGTATTCGTACCTCGTACCGACCTTTTTTGGTCCTCGTATTTCGTACTCATATCGTACTTTTCTCGTACTTTTTGCAAATAAAAAAAACAAGAAAACATTCAGTTTTAAAACTTCGGTTTTTCCAGCCCCCTCCCATTTACTGTTAAAATATCGTGATGGATAGGTCTGGATCTCTGGATTGTGGTGGGCATAGTGGGTATAAGAAATATAGTCTGTCTGTCTGTCACACATTACAGGCAAAAAAATTACACCAAATTGGTAACATTTGCACTTTTGGTTTGTTAAATGTTGTTGATCTGCATGTTATGTATGTCATGTTACGTTTTATGTTGACAAAAAGTGTGTTGCCGATCATGTCGGCCGGGAAGCTATGGTATTTTTGTTTAAATAAGTTTGATTTCACACGGGAAATTTCACCATTTTTTTCAAAATTTCCGCCAAAATTTTCGAATTCCGGAAAATTTGCCGTTTTTATGGGTGTAAAAAAGTACGAATTTTCAGGTCAAAATTGGGCTCGTACTGCGTACTCGTAACTCATGCCAGCCTTTTTTAGACCTCGTACTTCGTAGTACGAGTATGACTACGTAGTACGAGTTCCGAACACTGGCTAAAATGCGCCGGCTTGTGAAACCAAAATCACATAAAAATGACAAAAATTTAGTCATATTTTTTAGAAAAACAAAAAACAAAATTCAACCTCAATGTTCAACTTCGCAATGGAGTCGCCGACCCATCGGCCTTTTGCCATCAGATCAGCGCCCGCGTTCACGAGAATGCGCACCATTTTGGCATCGCCCTGGAAGACGGCGCGCAACAGGGGAATCCAGTTCTCTTCTACGTCCTTGTCCTCCAAATTGGCGCCCGCTTTCGCCAACAGCTGCATGATCTCGTGATTGCCTTCCTTGAAGGCTATGTCCATGGCGGTATGTCCAACACGAGTTTTTAAGCCACCCGTTGACGTATAGCTAAGGCGAGCTTTGGAGTGCACCAGTTGGGCACCCTCCGGCGAATTCAGCATCAGCGCAACAATGTCCGCACGGTTGGTCCACACAGCCGCATGCAACGCATTGTAGCCATCTTTGTCAAACAAATCCAACCGGGCACCTGTTTTGGGTGGAATACAGTACAATCACGTGCATGCAAAGGGTTAATAGATGAAATAAAAGTGGGTCGAAAAAACCTTGAACGTGGGCGGAAATTTTGAAAATTTTGAATTTTGGACGGAAAAAATTGGGTCAACTTATCCTAACATTTCACCTTGGATTTTTGGCCATGCGATGCAAACACGGTAAACAAGGCCGTATCCAGGGGATCGGATTTCGGTGGGGGGGGGGGGGGGGGGCTAAGCTGAAAATTCGATTTTTAGGAATGCATTTTCGGGTTGTGGCAAAAAAACAACAAATTCGGAATAGAATACATATTTTCCAATTGCGACCGAAAAGGCTGGGATATTTGTGCTCAGAGCTCGACGAGAGGAATTGAATTCTTTAAATTTTTCCACGAGTTACCATGCTTTCCTGACCGAAGATGCATGCAGATCGCAGACCCAAACTTTTTATTTGTAAACCTCTGTTCGTTTCTCTTTGTAGACTTAATGGCCCGTCCCAAATCTCTGAACATTTTTGTTTACCATTCAGCAACAGAAGTTGGACGATGGCGGCGTGCCCTTCGGCGATTGCGAGTTGCATCAATGTGATGCCGTTCGGCATGATGAGAATGTTCAGGTCGAAGTTGTCGAAACGGGCGAGAAGCGTCCGAACTTGGCCAATGTCGCCTTCCTTCACGGCCATTGCCATATCCATCGCAATTTCCTCTTTGCGACCCATTTTTTGACGAAAGAAATTTGACGAAACTGTTTTACTTTTTGCTAAAATACTGTGAAATATGTATAGAATAGCTTTAAAAAGTGAAATACGAATGTTTCCCTAAAAAGGCATAGGCATTTGAGAGAAACAATCCGAATGTAAATCAAAATTGGAAGCTAGTTCAATTTTAGGACGGGAAAATTCCAAGCTTAATCAAAATGACATCAATCTCGAGCTTACAAGTTAATCTACCGTATTGCCTCCAACTGAGCCCCCTCCCCCTCCCAGGGCAGTAACCAAAAAAATTTCAGGGGGGAATGGAGGTTTGGGGGGGGGTTACGGCCATGCCCCCTCCATTAGTGCCTCCCTCCAATGGAGCCCTCCTCTCGGGGGTGGCAGGGGCAGGGTGGTTGAAAAATAGAGCCCCCGAGGGCTCTATTAGATTAGAGGGAATACTGCGGTATTAGAAAC
>JAEHOM010000390.1:0-12369 GCA_016433075.1 Hoplolaimus columbus | reverse complement strand
TGGCAAAATTGACTTATCTTTGGGCTAAAAATGCATTTTTTTCGCCTGAAAAATACCGTTTTTGGTCTAAAAAATGTTAATTTTTGCACAAATTTTCTCGAAAATTTTGGGCCTCCACCATGGGTACCCCCCCAAGCCGAAATCCTAGATCCGTCCCTGCCGCGCCGGGGAATTTTTTTTAGAATTTTAGGCCATTACTGTTAAGAAAATTGATCAAATTTTCTTTATCTACCAACGATTTTTTTCCGATTTTTTGCCGATTTCCTCCCAATTAGTAAGTCTTTATGAATTTTTGTTCTTACCTGACATGACTTAGCCACTGTCCTGAACTCAGCAGTTCGATCGCGAAAGGGCATCTCGATTGTTAATATCAATGAGCTCTAAAAGGGTTGCTATATTGAGATTGATGGGTTCCAATGGTCCCTTGATGTGGAAAAAAATCGATATCAATTTTTGTAATGAGGACATGTGAGGACTGTTATGAGGACATGTATTAGTCAGTGTTTAGTGGTTTTCGGAGGCATCAAAATTGACGATATTCACGTTTAATGTGAGTTTGATCTTAATTGGTACCAGTAAATTAAGACAATGAATGTGGAAAAATAAGATAATGTAAAATTATTTGCATAATGTGTAAAATGTCTCTCCTCCCACTTTGAACACCTAATTAGCTAGAAGAGAAACTAGGGAAAGCTTTTTGTTCTTCAGCTCTTTTTTCAAATTATTTCGAAGAATGCTTTGCAGGGAGAAAAAAATTTGCAAAAATTTTATTTTCTCAAAATCCAATAATCACACATTCCACAATGGAATGTGTGATCACAGGACACGAGCTAACCCTGCCGAAAACCCCGGTTACGTCCCTGAATGGACATCGATTTTTCATTGAAAAAAGCAAATCGTACTATAACCGCATTCTCAAATGACATTCATCATGCAATAAAAAAATTACATCTGCTGGTATGGTATTGTTCTCAATATCCTGCAATGACTGTTTTGAATCCGCTGCTAAATCGTATGAAATATGCTCAGCAAATGTTTGAATAGATGTCTAAACAAAGAAATGTGCTTTATTCAATTCGTCATCTGTAATCGCACTCAAAAGTACCTGAGCCGCGTTCCAGAAATTTGAAGCTGCCGGAACCCAGAGAGATGAAAGGTTTGTGAAAGAGGCGTTGGCGCTGGGAGAATGTTTTGCCTTTTCGTGCTGAAGATTTGGCGAGGGTAGTGTTTGTTGATGCTGAGAATTGGGTTGTTGAATCGAATGACTGCCACCGTTTGGCTGTTCACTCAGAAGATTGTTGTGATGGCGCCTTCGTGGTTCAGTTGTTGAATAAAACGGCAACTCAGTCATTCATTTAGCAGTGCAATTAAACTTTTGATTTTCTTCTTCAATCAATTCTTTGATGCTGAATATTGATTATGCTTGTATTTAGGCTAACTTTGAATGTAATTTTGAATTGCTGTGAAAATTTGGGAAAATTATATCGAAATACAAGTGATAGGCGTGGGTTACTATTGTCTCTACTCTCTAGGGCTCTCTACCAATATCTATAAACATTCATTTTATTTATTGTAATCTTGAAAGCAGGTACGTAGTCAGAGACAGAGGAAGGGAAGCATGAAAGGGAGGAAATTCCTCCCCTCCGTAAAATTTTTCCTCCTCCCTCAAGAACCGTAAAAAATTTTCGTTTAAACCAGCAAAATTTGGTCAATTTCCTTAACTGAAATGGTCTTCTTGTAGAACCAAAAAATTTTCTGGTGGTTGTGGTTGGTGCCAAGGGATGCTGACGGCCAATGTTGGTCTGCCAGACATCACACCCCCTCATTCTTGTGCGCCACTTCCATCATCTTCATTGCTTTATGAGTATGAGGCATAGCCATTCCATGCCGCATAGGTAAATAAAGCACATGCTATGTACTTAAAATATTAAGGAAAAAATCCATCGTAAACGCGCTTTTGAAACGTAATCGTAAATTGTAATTGAAATTAATTAGACACGAACACGTAATAACTTAATCGGCCTTAATACATTATGCCAAAATATCCATATTCAAAAATTGTTTCTACTTTCTACCTATTTATTTGTTTTTTCAACACCCTCCCCCAGACAGGACTGGCAACTTTGCCGGTCTGTATGTGTAGGGTCTACCATGTAAGATGATGAAAGTAAGCCGAATAGACATGCCTATGTTGTTTTTACAATTGACATCGCTGGTAATGGTCGTTTCGGGAGAGACAATTTGCTGGAGAACCTTTTCCTTTTTCTGGGGAGCTTCGTTCTGGATTTCTTCACAAGAATGGTCAATTTTCGTAGATTCTTCGATCCCACCAACTATGCTGACAAAATCTGAAAGGAACAACGAATCTGGTAAAGATAAGAATAGTGATGTGATTTTTTTGAGATACAACTCTCCATAAATTTGGTATCATTCGATTCCTCTCATCAATCTTAAGTCGATTCAGGGGAGGGAGAAGCTGGGCTGATTTCGCCTGAGACAAAAAAATCTAAAGAAGTCGACTGACGCCAAGTATAAAATCTAAAATACTATAAAGCTCAATTTGCTCCAAAAGAAGGAGTTGTCTATCTATCCTCCGTTCATGGCCAGGCCAGGCCGGGTGCATTAATATTTCCGCTGGTTGCCCGTTCTGGTTTTAGAGCCGTACACGTACGTGTTTTGGAAAATGAATGATACCAAATTTATATGGGTTGCACACACCCCTCCCCCTCCCCAAAAAAAACACCTATTCTTTCTTTATCAGACATAGCTCACCTCCCTGCCCTTCATTGGAAGAATATATCCATATTAATATGGGTGAATGACATCATCCAGATATCTATTGTGTTTATTTTAGATGTTTAAGATTCTATTTATTTTCTCGACAATTTTTCTTACAAATCTTAAAGAATTTGTTGAATCTCATCAAGCCCAAACATTCCCTGGTCAACAAGAGCCATTGCAGGGTCATCATCAACAACAAGCACAACATCAACAACAACAACACGCAGCAGCAGATCAACATGCACAGCAACATATCAATCAACAGCACGCTCAATTTGGAGGAGAGCAAGTTAAAGACGAGGAGTAAGAAAGAACCTATAAAAGCATACATATTTACTGATATTATATATGCTGTCACTTTAGGCACATAAAGGAGCATCTTGAAGGGAAAGTTGATCCTACCGCGCACATGACACCAGAGCAGTTGCAATTTCACTATTTCAACATGCACGATTTAGACAAGAATGGAAAATTGGATGGAGTCGAATTGATCAAGGCAATCACACACTTCCACCAAGGTTAGTGTCAGTCAAATTCATCATCATACATTGTATTTGGGTAAATTCTACAATACTGTATGGCAACAAATCCGAACCTTTGTTGATCATAGGTGTACATAGGTGAAGAGTGAAGTGGCGGTCTAGGATTTTTCCACAGATGCAGCTGTATTTGACATGGAGAGCTGCGCACCAAATTACTGATGAATTCAAAATCTTTCCTAGGATCCGGCGCTTTGACAAACGCCACCGGGAAAAATTTGAAGAAATTTAGATTCGAATCAAGAAAATTACCATTTTTAATGGAAAGGCGAAAATTTCTCGATTTTCTCATACCCGAGCAAGAATTCTCTCCTGGACATGGGAGGAGCGGGCAGGCACGTATTGGGGGGGGGACATGGGGTACGTATTTCCCCAAAGCCAAAAATTAAACATTTTTTTCGGGCGGCCGGGGGAGAAAAAGGGAAAGAATTCGAAAAATTTCGTTGAAAATGGGCCAAAATTTGATCAATTTCCTTACCATAAAGGGTCTAAAATGCCAAAATTTTCCCCGGCGGCGCCTATTGGCACCGCCGACACAACCCAAAACCTAAAAAGTATGAATTTCCTTAGCCAAAAAGCGAAAATTGACTGAGAAATAGCTGACTGCATTTGCCTATAAGAATGCATTTTTTGGCCTTTTTTTTTAGCTTAACAAATGTTAGTTTTCGATGTCAGTTTTTTTCAGAAAATGCAAGTCCTGGTCATCAAGGTGCCAGCATTCCGCCTCAACTGCCAAACGAGAATGAACTGGAGAATATGATTGATTCGATATTGCGCGAGGATGACTTCAATGGTGACGGATATATTGACTATGGAGAATTTTTGAAGGCTCAAAAACAGCGGGAAGAGCAGGCAAGAATTCATCAGCAGCAACAACAAGGTGCAACCCAGCAATCGCCTCCACAACAATAAATACAGCAAATTCATTTCCCCCACTCATCTAGGGACGGATCGAAAGCGAAAATTCCTACTTCTTTTTCGAGCATGACGATTTTCTAAACTCAATTAAAAGATCCAGGGGATGCCAAGATTATTAGATGCAGTTGCATAAATATTTTGTCGGCATACAGGGTGTAACGATTTTTTTATATTTAGGAAATTTATAACTTTTTGTTTACCAAGCAGTTCAGGGCAAATTTGGTAGAAAAATGCTCCTAAAATTTAAGAATTTTTTGATTATAGGTTTAACGTTGGATTAATCAGGAAAAACGAAAACCATTTTCTGATTCTATTTTTACATATTCTCTCGCGATTCAGCAATCCAAGCAATTCAAATTCAGGGCAGCCACCCGAAAAAAATTTTATTTTTGGCCTGAGGGTGGGGGGGGGGTACGTCGGACCCTCTCAAAACCAAAAAATGACTAATTTTTATTTTTTCATTTATTGACGTGTACTAGGCTTAGGCTTAAGCCTAGGCTTGGGTTTCCTAGGCTAGGCTTTTTTTGTTTCCGGGGCTCGCTTTGTCCCGGAGCCCCCCCCCCTCGGAGAATCTCCGGGGCTCACTGTGCCCCGGAGAATTGATTCTCCGGGGCAGAACGAGCCCCAGAAATTTTTAGGCATTATGCCGTTAGGCATTTATGCTATGTCGCATGTACGTACCCATACCCAATTATCCCCCCAGGCCCGTAACCAGAAAAAATTTTCGGGATGGGTATTCGAAATTTTCCGAAAATTTTTGTTAAAAATTTCTGGGGGTCGCGCAAAATTTTTCGAATTTTTGGGGGCTGCCCACCTGTGCTCACAATCAGATACCAATTTTTATGCAAAAATTCGCATCTTTAAAATTGTGAATTTTTTGACGGGATGCGACCTCGTGTGAAAGTTGGGTTTAACGTGACGTCAGGTCAAATTTGACATCAGATTCGGATTCCCCACCCTCGAAAACCTCTAAATATGTGATTTCAGGTCAAAATTCGGACATTGAATTTTTTTGTCTATTTTTTGAGGGGGGGGACACTCCTGCACTATTACGTATTACCATTTTCGCTTTTTATTGCATTTTTACTGACAAGTTTTTAGAATTTTTAATTTTTTTAGTTGGGGGGGGGGGATTCCCACCCCCTGGTTCCCCTAAATTTTTGGAATTCGAACATTTTTTTTCGGAAATTTTAACTTGTCTTTCAATCTGTCTCATCATTAAGTTCCACATCTCATCTCTGTGATCATTTTCTTCGAAAAGCTACTTTCTGCATTTTCAGCGCTATGCTTAAAATCTTTAATTAAATTTTAAATACAGGAATCAGTCTCAAATCGGCAATTTGGTGCATAATAAAAATGATTTCCTATGTTGATTGTTTGTTTATTCGTAATTTTTGAAGTATTATAATAAATCTTACGCGTCTGTTTGTATAGCTTGGATGAAGGTTGCCAATGTCCCAATATGGTGACGTGTAATTGGCTAATCGATTTTGCCCTCTCATTTGGTAAGGGGCAGGATAGACTGAAGTAGTGGTGGCGGAATTTGACCATAATGGAGCTTTTGGAGGGTAATTTGTTATTTCCTCTCTCACTTTTTTCTCTGCATGCATTTAGTTTATTTTGTGAAGAATTTTGACGTCCATCATATTTCATATTATTGAATATTCTTTTTGGATTATTTGATTTGAAAGCCGTAATGGTAGCAAGCATGCCACATTGTCTATTCATTTTTGGCAAAATAATTGCAACAAAATTGCTGTTGGTGATGCTTTTTACCATTCTCTTCCATGGTTTGCTTTTCTTTTGCTTTTTTGTCCTTCGTTCTTTGCTTTAGTTCTTAAAGCGGAATTTGGCGGCCAGTCTGATGTCTATGATGAACAGTAAGTTTTTTGCGACTGCATTTACAAGCAATGTTACAGACGATCTTGAATTAAACATTAAAAATTGCTATCATTAGTGAAATCAGGAACAAAACAATAAACCAAGTAATGGTTTCTAAATTTATTACTAGAAGATGCATGTTATGCTTGAGTCCCTTGTTACGAAAACAATACAATGGCGCTGGTTCAGCGCCTACGATATTTAGATGAACTTTAGACACATTAGACCTCTTGGGTTTTCTATCTATGTTTGGCAATGTTCACCCAGAAATTGCTGAATTAAATCGGCTGCAACATATACTCTTTCATTCCAGACACATAAAAAAACACTTGGAGGATAAATTGGAGATTGGAGAAAGGGAGATGACCAAAGATGAGGAAAGGTTTCATTATTTCTCAATGAACGATCTGAACAAAGACCGCTTCTTGGATGGGATTGAAGTCTGGAAGGTACACTGACAAGAACACACTTAAATAAACATAACTGAAAGCATACTTCGGCAGAGACCTCCACGCAAAACTTGGGAAAAATGCAATAAAAAACGAAAAATTTTCGGAACAGGACCCCCGTGCAAAATTCGAGCTGACCCATGACCGAAAGAAAAGGGACTTACTTCCCGAACAGCCACCCCTTCGACGAGCTTAATTTGACTCCAACCTTAAGGCTGTGCACCACAATCATGACGATCATGGAGAACTAACAGGACCTCCACTAGAGTCCATAATGGATGAGGAGATTGAGAAATCGGTGGATGATATTATGAAGGAAATTGACTTGGATGGAAACGGACTAATCGATTATTCGGTGAATTAAAAAATAGGTAGCTACTTATCACAATGTGTATTATTTAGGAGTACCTCAACAAAGTGCAAACATGATCTAACATTTTGCAACATTTTTCTGAGCACACTAGTCAAATTTTTACTGTTATGATGCTTGTATTGTTATTTTCTTATCGAAAAACATTCCACATTTCCAATGTATCTGTCATTCCTGATTCATGAAAAAGTCGGCGAAGCTGTGCATAACTCCAATCTTGTTTAAGGTATCCTGGCTTATCGGGGCATTTCCTTCTCTTAAGAAAATGCGCACTTGTAGTCCAGCTGCAGCTGCAGCCATAGCTTCTAAATTACAAAATGTTCCAGGAATTTTTAATCCCAGCAGAGGAAAATCAACAAACAATCCGATTCTAAAGAATCTAAGAAATGAAAAGGAAATGGCAAAAAGAAAAGGAATTCCGATTCTAAAATGTTTTATGAATAGCATTCCATGTAAATCCGAAAAAAAGAAGATGGGGGTCAATCAATTGTGCATTGTGTTACAAATAGTAACTGAAATACATAACAATTTAATCAAAAATCTTGCTACTTGCCTTGTTCGACATCAGTTAAAAAGATGATTTTGGAGGCATCGCTTCCAATTTGCTTGGCAATGTTTCGGTAACTGTCTACTTCAAATTTAGGACCGGTGGTTGTATCGAAATAACCACTGATGAACTTAATAAGCAGCAAATGTAATTGAATTCCAACGGAACTATCCAAAATGCTGAACAAAAAAAGGTCGAAGATGCGGAAAAGTATCACAGTCGACATTTGTTAGAAATAATCAAAAAAAAGTCGAAAAAAAGGTCAGTGATGCTTTGATTTTTTGCAAAATGATATGAAAATGGAACGACGGGACGTTGTGGCACGGGTCAGTTTAGCGAGACCATTGTGGTTACGATTATGAAAATTTTTTTAGTTATGGAACTGTTTTTTACGGAAATGCCCACAAGCCATCATGTCCACACCGAATTCATGCCTCGTCCTGAATCTATGTCATTAACTCTTTAAGAATTAATACCCTATGCCCTTTGCTCTGTACAGGAAGCTTTATTGTCAGGCCAACAAAAAATGTTCACAAATTTAAATGAGCTTCTCGCTAATAAGTATAATCCACAAAAGCCCAAATAAACACATCATACGCCATAGATCTAAGCTTTTCGATTTTTTTTTTGCCTTTTTCGGCTTTTTGATGACTTTTAACACATTTCTATCTTTTGACAAATGTGTGACTTTTTATCTTTGTCGACATTTCAGCCTTTTAATTTTCGACTTTTTGATTGCATCGGCGTTTTGATGATTCGGCTTTTTTGACATATACCACTGCATTCTAAAACTGTTAAAGTTAGTTTAAGAGTCTGTGTATAAATTTCATTCAAATAATGGTCTCACAGCATCTCACTCAGAGGAAAAATATAACAACTACCCATCAGAATGTTTCATGTTGATGACAGGGGACTCAACCACCCCATTCCACGAAAATAATATTTTTAAAGAAAGGATATGTTGGGTGTGAAAGGAGAAAAAGATAAGGTTTCAAAATAACAAAACAAAAAATCGGAGAAAGGTGATGAATATTCCATGTTTTTCTTTATTAGCAATGAAAAGTTGGGATAACAGAATATATGATAACCGGAATTAGTTATAGTTAAATTATATTATAGACTCGTCAACCACTCAATTTTTCCCACACTTTCGTTTAAAATTAGTTTCGCGGAAAATGATGAATACCTGAGTCAAGTCTCCATCGGATGTATGTGAGAAAAGCAATTTTTGTGCGTTGATGGAGCCAGACGAGAAAATGTACAAGGGCACGTTAGAAAGAAAGAATTGTTGGAAGGCGTGTGGCACATCCGGATAGACGCTTCATCAGAAAAAAAATTCCGCTTTGTACCCAACATCGAAGCCAACCCACTGACTGTGACTTCAGAATTCCGCTCCGATAACCATCCTCCCAAATGAATCCCTGAAGAGCTTTCAGTGAAGTGAACTAAAAAAGAACATCTTTGTATATAATCAGTCCGCATTGCTAACTGCAACCAATGGAAATGAAAAGTAAAGGTCCATAGACATAGTTATATGATCGGGAATAATTGATTGATTACTTGTAAGTTATTAATTTGAAAATTTACTTTAATTCGAATTTATTAATAATTCATTTAAAATAGATTTGTTTTATTTCCAATTTTAATTGTAAAATTTAACTTATGCTGGTAAAATGATGGAAAACATTGAATAAAAAAGAAAATTTGCAAGTTTGATGTGTTTGAACTCCAAAGCAAACCCGATTAAAAAAGAAAGCACGACGACCTTTTTTCTCGATGACTTATTAGGTACCATCGGGAAATTTTTTGGAGTTTTAGATCATTTCTGTTAAGGAAATTGACCAAATTTTTGTTGATTTTCAACGATAATTTAGTTTTTTCCACCGGATAATTTTAATTTTCGTGCTTCAGGGAGGAGGGGGAATTTCCGGAACTGAAGTGCATTGCATTAAGGGGTCTTAACAATAAAGCATGGACACCAAACTCCTTCATACTTCCCCGTATTTTTAGACACCTTTTTGTCCTGTTGTATCCAACACCGAACGTTTGAGGCCAATTTCGTTGCCAGTTCTTCGCCAGATGATATGTTAATCACATTCGGATCAGTTGCTGACTGTTCATTGGATGTGTTGATCAGATCGACGATCAATTGTCGGTATTGGTCACTAATTTGGTCGACGGTTGCCGATTGTGAAATGATTTTGCGCAGAAACTCCAACACATTATCAGCGGCAAATGGAAACAATACATTCTGAAGAGCAAAAGAAACAAAAAAAATATTCAATCTGATATGGACCACAATAGAGAGTCCATCTCCAAGGACAAAGACTTCCTTTTTTGAATATCCAGAAGAGAAAAATGTGCGCATTTACCCAATTTTTTTTCACCATTAAGATTTTTCAAAAAACCTTTATCGTATACGAGTCCTTATTTTGCCCAGAAAAGGAAAGGACTTGATAAGAACTAAGGACTATAAAGGTTAGTCCTAAAGTCCTTACTCCGTATAGCCCCCAAGCCCTTATCCTTAGTCCTGATTGCCTTATCCTTATTTTCTGAAAATTTCTCTTTCTAATTAGGTTCCGCTGACTGATGTGAGTTAGAATTGCACTGATGAATTCTGTTGATTGTTCCAGAAAAAGTTATGATCGAAAAATGATAAAATGGCGGATCCTCGGGAAACGCGTTTAATTTGTCGAGGGAGCGAACTTAGATAATAAGCCGCTTCGCCATCCCTAAATCGTTTTCCAATTCGCTTTCGGTCGAGACTACAGCCATATTATATTGGATGCAAGGGTCGCATTTCTCTAATTTTTGTTTTTTTTCTGTCCTTATTAGATCGTACCTTGACAAAGTGGATTGAAGTGGTGGTACCTTCAATGTCTGTCAATACTGCTTCGTATCGGAGTTGCATTAGTGAATGAAGTAGAAAAGACTGGATCAGATTGACCTGAATCAATAAATCCTATTGACCTGGATCAAAATGGCCGTTACTGCACCCACGCCCATCCCAACCAGGCAAAGAAAACGCCTATATAAAGGCTTCCTTTTCCTCATATCTTGCCAAAATGGTCACTTGCTTTATCTCATGCAAATAATCGCTTCAAAACATTATCCAAAGAAAAATAAAAGGCTCGATTTCGATACGATCTGCTCCACTTTTATGTAGAAACAGACATTCTACCAAAAGGAAGCAAATCCCTTAAGTCTCCAGCATCGAGCGGGCAAAACCGCCAGTTGCTAATTTGCCCCGAAACGGAGTTGTCCAAGGGTGAACTCGATCCGGAAGATGGGCTATATGGGCGGTTGAGTTGGGACATGTGGCGATCCAATGTCAGCAAAGATGGCAGCGTGGAAGACTGTTTCACTATTCGAAAGGTTTGTTTCTTAGGGGAGCTGTTTCCGTACATATACCATCGACTGTTTGTGCAGACCATCTATTTTTCGTCGATGGAACCAAGCCTGCGCAAGGAACTATGGCCCTTTCTGCTTCGTGTCTATCCATGGGATTCGACACTCGAACAACGGGAAACCATCCGCAACGACATGTTTCTACGCTATCAAAAGCTCAAAGGACAACGCATTCGACGGGTGGCCAGAGGGTTGGACAATTACAATACGCGGGTGGCCAGCGTTGAGTCCAGCATCGCAAAGGATGTGGTACGTACGGATCGGCGAAATTCCTTCTTCGCCGGCGAGGAAAATGCCAATTTGGACACAATGAAGTTGGGACAGCCAACTGATGTTTGCCATCCCGGCATTGATCCCCCATCCACCGCATAGATCTATTCTGCTCACCTACGCAGCAAAGTATCCGGACATTGGCTACATCCAAGTGGGTGTCTCTCCCCTTCGGTGGTCGTCAGTCTTGTCTCCTCGTCTCAGGGCATGTCTGATCTCCTGGCTCCGTTGCTATACACATTGAGGGACGAGCCCTTGGCCTACTGGTGCTTTGTTCGGCTAATGGAGCGTACATTGTTCTGCCAGCCACCACCTTCCGATCACTCGGACCGATCTGTGATGGACATTCAGCTGGACTACCTACGCGACTTAATCCGACTCTTCGCCGCCCCTTTCCATGCTCATCTTTCCAAGCTGGGCGGAGATGCTCCTAGCCTGATGTTTGTTTATCGATGGGTACTCCTGTTTTTCAAGCGTGAGTTCCCCTCACGCGACGCTCTTCATATTTGGGAGGTTTGTGTCTGATGAGTCAGTCCCGAACTGTCAAGTCCCAAACATGTCATATTTCAAAGGCGTGTTGGGCTCGCTACCGTACCAACTACTTCCACCTGTTCATCGCCTGTGCTATCATCAGCATTTACGGGCCTGATGTGGTGGCCCAGCAACTGCCTCATGACGAGATCCTTTTATATTTCTCCTCGCTGGCCATGCACATGGACGCGCGACTGATCCTCAGCAAAGTCTCCTGACATTATCAATCCCTTCAGCCCCCTAAACATTCAGGCTCGGGGTCTGCTCTACCAGTTCCACCGACTTCCCCGCATCCCTTGCACATTGGCTGAACTCTGCTTCCATGAAACAGCGTCGGAACAATGGAGCTCACACATTGAACCCCATGTCCAGTACGAATGCACTCATCAAAGGCACTACCGGGAAGAAGAATGTCCTATTGTTGGAGGGAAAAAATGATTTCGCGCATGATCTCAATGAGTCGTAATGATTGATGATTAGCATCACGGGACTTTTTTATGCTTTTGCTTTTGGGCATTCGCCCAAAAGCAAAAGTCCATATACCAGTGTCCAGATCAAAGATCAAATTTAATTATGTAAAAAACAATACGTAAACAAAACGCCAGAATGAGTATAGGACTAGCACCTCATATAAAATATTTGATTAGTAAATATGCAATGTTCAAACTTCTTAAC
>JAEHOM010000389.1:0-12371 GCA_016433075.1 Hoplolaimus columbus | reverse complement strand
TATTAATTTAACAAACATCGTTCATATTTTCCAAAACAAAAAGCTGTTCACCATTGAGACCGACAATTTTTGTAGCCATTGGCTCATAACAAATAATTCCAGAAACAGTACCAGAATAATCCAAAAGCGTCAATTTTAAAAATATAGAATTTTTCCCAATATTAGTACTCCTAAAAATTTATGAAAATATAACCGTACTATAATTTTTTGAAACATACCCGCATTTTTGACATATAACAGACTTTTCTTTAATACCCCTAAGGCAATTAGCACATGCCTAAATAATTTTTTTTCTAAAAAATTTTGCTAAAAACACTATTACCTTGAACAAAGTATATTTTAAATCCATAATTTTTGCGGATATCGTTACATATTTCCTTTGGCCATAACCAAGATTAGCAATGCAAGTGATTATATCCTTATTTTCAGCAAGAGAATAAGAAGACATTTTAAATGGATTCATTTAAGGCTTATTTAAAAATTATAATATGAAAAAAAAAACTTATTTAAATATTAAGCGAAAGATTACACAGAAAAAAACAAAAACACTTTTTTCAACAGATTTTATTCAAAATTAACACATCTCTATCGAAGACAACAGATCGTCAATTAAAAGCTTCTAGATATCGTTCAAAAAGTATCCGGTTTCAAGAGCTCCCTGAAAATGGATTCTATATTTTTTGATATTTTTATTTTTTCACCTTGTATTCCTTAACTCTAACCCCAATTCGCATAAGTAATTTTCCCATCTTTCGTATTTCTTCAAGTTTTTTATACTAAAAAATAAATAAAAAATAAGAAAAAGCTTTTTTTCATTACCACTTCAGTTTCCTCCTTACACTCAAATTTCGCCATAAACTTTTTTAGAACCTCCTCAAAACAGTTCACACCAGAAATTTTATCAGTTTCATCAGAAATATCAAACTTGGCCAAATGCAACTTTCTGGTAACAGCCTTACATGTACACCCACGAACAACACTTTTTAAGCATTGCTCGCAGCCCTATAATTTAAAGATAAAAAATTAAAATTTATTTTTCTAGTTTTAATATGCTCATAGTATCGATCGGATTGATAATTAAGGTCTAATGTCAGATTTTGCTCCATAATGATTTTTTGGCTATATTATTGAAATTTTAAAACCAAAAACTAAAAGATAATGGATTAAAACAGAAACATTTTAAAAAAATATTAAAGTTTTTTACAACATTTTATTCCTACAAAATACATTAAAATCTCCATAATCACCACTTTATAATTATTTTAAAACATTATTTATATATATTTTTTCCTTTAATTCTATCTACTTTCCATTGTTCTAAAAAATAGGAAATGCATCTCGGAATTGGTAATTTTTTGAAATTATTCATAGCGAAAATATTCATGTTATTTATGTTCTCGTTATAAACACATCTTTGGCATAAAAACTCTAATTTTGGCACATCTTGATATAAAAATATCCATTTAACGGGCGAACTACTAAATATTAAAAATTTTTTTTTAGGAGGGTCCATCTCATTTACCTTATCATTAAGCTGAAATATTTCTCGATAAATCCTATAATTGGACTTTTCCTTCCGACAGATTCCTTCACATAATTGTTTAAAGATATTGAACGAAATTCAAGAGTTTTAACATTATATAACTTAAAATGCCAGTTTAAGGGAGGGTTCATCAAACATGATGTCATTTTTAACTTGATTTTTGACCCTTTTTCATATATTTCCATTATAACATTAACATAAATTAATTTTTTTATTAAGCCGCAATGCGGATCATTATATATATCAACTCCACACCCTTTTAAAAAACATATTGAGCATAAATATTTTCTTGGATGGGAAGGCGAAAATAATTTGGGTTTGTATTTTTCGGAATTGTCTTTATGCACAATAACTGTAAAAGGTGATCTATTTTTTAACTTTTTAATTGAAGTTTCTATATTTGTAGTCCAAAAGAAAGGTTCCTAAATTCAAAAATTTTTAGAATTTTAATATTTAATTTTAATTACCAAAGGTAGCCGATTCTCAAAATATTCTATGATAATATCCATAAATTCTAAAAAACTTTATTTGAATATTGAATACCAGAAAAAAATATTAAATAAAAAATGGCATCATATTATAAAAATCATATAGCTTTTTTATTAACATATTTAATATAAGCAAAAAATAAGATCACAATATATTTTTCTGATCACCCAATCTGATCTTCTCCTATTGCACTTCGCAATCCCGGGACTATGGTCCCAGTATTCTGTGGGTTGACACTGTATGGTGGGGGCATATAGATGGGATGTGTGTGTTCATTGAGGTTTCCAGATTCGATGTCTACATCCTGTTCATTACCAAATTCTGATCTAAGTAGTTCTAAAAGCATAGCTTAATATTGAAATTAATTTATAATGCTTACCAAACATATCAACAAAAGTATAATATAATCCAAATAAAACGATCAAAATAAAACATAAAATAATAGATATAAAAACCAAAATGATTATTGATAAGTCGAGCATCCTATAACTTTAATAAAATAATTTGCAAAAAAATTATACCGATATTAAAAAAAGATAAGAATTTTATTATAAAAAATATCAAAAAATGTTAAAGATTTTATTAATTCAACAATATCAAAAATCATATCAAAAATCATATATGTAGTTGGGCAAATGATGAATTCAAAGCTTGTTCATAGTCTGTGACGCAAATATCCCCATTCTCCTTAATGAGTAGGCGAAAAAAGTGTTCACAATTAGATGAAAGCACTTGATTAAAAGTGGTAGTAATAAAGTAGTGCTAAATAAAAATGGGGTTTTTAATAATATATTATTAATTTAACAAACATCGTTCATATTTTCCAAAACAAAAAGCTGTTCACCATTGAGACCGACAATTTTTGTAGCCGTAGGTTCATAACAAATAATACCAGAAACAGTACCAGAATAATCCGAAAGCGTCAATTTTAGAAATATAGAATTTTTCCCAATATTAGCACGCCTAAAATTAACGAAAATAAACGCATGAAATTTTTTTTAAAACATACCCGCATTTTTGACATATATTAGACTTTTCTTTAATACCTCTAAGGCAATTATCACAAGCCTAAAGAATTTTTTCTAAAAAATAATGCTAAGAACACTATTACCTTGAACAAAGTATATTTTAAATCCATAATTTTTGCGGATATCGTTACATATTTCCTATGACCATACCCAAGATTAGCAATGCAAGTGATTATATCCTTATTTTCAACAAGAGAATAAGAAGACATTTTAAATGGATTCATTTAAGGCTTATTTAAAAATTATCGTATGAAAAAAACTATTTAAATATTAAGCGAAAGGTTACACCGAAAAAACAAAAACACTTTTTTTCAACAGATTTTATTCAAACTTAACAAATCTCTATCGAAGACAACAGATCGTCAATAAAAAAAGCTTCTAGATGTCGTTCAAAAAGTATCCGGTTTCAAGAGCTCCCTGAAAATGGATTCAATATTTTTTAAATTTTTATTTTTCCACCTTGTATTCTTTAACTCTAACCCCAATTCGCATCAATAATTTTCCCATCTTTCGTATTTCTTCAAGTTTTTTATACTAAAAAATAAATGAAAAGTAAGACAAAAACTTTTTTTCATTACCACTTCAGTTTCCTCCTTACACTCAAATTTCACCATAAACTTTTTTAGAACTTCCTCAAAACAGTTCACACCAGAAATTTTATCAGTTTCATCAGAAATATCAAACTTGGCCAAATGCAACTTTCTGGTAACAGCTTTACATGTACACCCACGAACAACACTTTTTAAGCATTGCTCGCACCCCTATAATTTAAAATAAAAATTATAATATATTTTTCTAGTTTTAATATGCCTTGTAGTTGGTAATGATAACATAGTCAATGCACACCGCCACTGTGAAATAACAAGTTTTCTTTAAATCCCCATGTATATCCTTTAAAGCAACGACATTCATCTCATTTCCAGCTAGTTTTGATGCCATTTTTTCTTCGATGTTAGAACAAAAATCCTACAAACTAAATCACTGAAAATGGTTATAATTTATTTTTATATGTATATTTGATAATCAACAAAAAAAACTATTATATTTAAAAAGAAAAATCATCATTTATTATTAAATTCAAAAAATCATCCACGATATCCGAATGGAAGCACATTCAAATCTTTGTCAATTTCTCCCTTTTTCTGATAAGGCTTATATTCTTTCATCACTGCTTTTGTAACAACCAAATTGTCCCTGGTCGGTCTGGAAAATATAAAAAATAATTTAAGATTACTTACGCTTTAAATACCCAAATTTTCCAGGATATCTAAATATGTGTTTTTCTCCTTTCTTATAATTCAGTACCATATCTTTGAAAGTTTCATGATCAAAGACATTGTTACGGTCTTGTGTTATGCCTAATAAAAAATAATAAAAATTTAATATTATGTCTCAATTAATTACCTCTAATTTTAGTTTTATATGATATTTTTCCAGTAATTTTATTTTTTAATGCTAAACTATACTGTTTTGGCCCAGCCGATACATACTCTAATATATCTTCTTCCCCATATTCTCTTACCATTTCGCTAAAATATAAAAATTTAAAAAAAACCCACAAAAAACACCTACCCCAAAAATTTTCCTTCAGCTAATGGGCATTTGCCGCGTGGATGGGTAAAAATCAATGAGTCGGTGTCGCAGTATTTTAATTGGCATCCGGGTGTATTATATATTTTTTCCATATATTCATACAATTTGATACGAGCTGCACTTGTTGTCCTAGATTTTTTAAGATTTATTTACACTCCATACTTTAAAAAAACACAAAAATAGCACTTACCAAAGGGATATAACTATATTCGAGACACTATGTTCCTTGATAAACTGATCTTTCAGTCGGTAAATTACACGTATCATTTTATCATTTATAGTAATTGGTTTTGAAAGCTCAATTTCATCATTCAAAATTAACTCATACCATTTTGCTTTACTATTGATCAGTTCAGTCATACACAAATTATTTCTCTGAGAAAATTTGCCCTAAATCATCAATTTTTAACCGAAATTTCTAAAAACTATACCTACCCATAGTGAGTTTAAACCCTAAATTAAAATTTTAAAATATTTTTTTGCAATTCCTATAAACCAACCAATTTAGCTATCAAACGCAAACCAGCATTCTTCTTTATGTTTTCATATGTCAGAGTAATATTATATTTATCTTTATACAATTGAATAAATTTCTGTTTATCTTCTTCGGATTGGCCCTCGTTAGGCCACCCCGAGGCCTCAACCTATCAATCAATAAAATATTTATTGTTTTTAATTTTTATTATTACCTTTATTTTCAAAAACATTCTTACATAATCTTTAAAAAGGCCAGAATCAAAACTCTCATAATGATATGCTCTATAAAATTTTACAATTTTATAACCAAGTACCAATGCTTAAAAATAAAAATATTGACAATGGAATAAATAACAAAAATATGCACCTTTCTTTAATTCAATAGATGTAAAAACACCGGTTAAAGCCCTTTGCATAGGTGAATGCTTACAAGGAGATGTTTCACTAGCTAAAACAAAATCTGGTTTGGCTTTTCTAGCACAAATCCCACAATTGGGAAAAAGTAAAAATCCATCCTTAAATAAAAAATTTTATATATTTCTTGAATTTTAATATCTTACTGTGTGATAAGGTAGAATTGGATATAGCAACTTTTTAGGAGGTATTACGCTGACTTTTAATAGGCCATTATACGGGATATCTTCTGGGTTCTTCCATAAAACATTTTGATTTTTATTTTTTATTATAATAGGAGTTCCAAATGGGTAGGGTGTATCTAAAAATCTTTGAAAAATTTTTTTTATTTATCATACCATAATTGACCCATGGATATAGTGAAACTATATCGAACATGGATATCTCAGCACTATCATCGGCTTTTGCATAGAGACAGAAAGGACCCGTTCGCCCACCCGCGTAAGCTTCCCTTGGGTTAATGGGCCTAAAAACAAAAAAACTCATAAAAATCAAAAAAACCTACAAAAATAAATACCCCTTATCATGTAATGAATCAAAAAACTTTTTCATCTCATGGTTATAAGATATATTTCTCGGGTTGATCATGGATTTTACCTCACATTCCTTAAAATTTATAGAAAAAATCATCCCATTTTGAAATTACATACCCAAGTCTCTTCAACTTTCAAATTATATTTTGCGCAAATTTCTCTTAATGTTTTCATTCTTTTTTTAGTATTCCGGTAATTTTCATCCATAGTTTTCCCGTTAGGGCCAATACGCCATGGTTTAAAACATTTTGGATGGCCATGAAAAGCACAGCCATGAAACTCAATGATCGTCTTTTTCTTGCCTATTATACAATCAACTTTTAACCCACCAAAACTAACTTCTCCACCGTTACAAGCATGCCTTAGTTTGACGTTATATTTTTTAGACAACCATTCAAAATATTTTATAGCTATTAAGCTTTGATTCTCATGCTTTTCAAACCTAAATATTTTAAAAATTTTAGTTTATTAGTTGATTTTACTTACCCGCCCTCTGGTATAATCGGTAAATGTTTCTCTTTTAAAAATTTTGCTTGGAAAATTTTCATAACTATACTTGCTATAGTTATACCATTTCTTATAACATCATATCCCACTGGGGCCATATCATCCTTTGTTATATCAATAAATAATTTTCTAAATTTCAAAATAGCTGCCATTAAAATTTCTACATCATTTTCACAGTATATTTTCAGTTGTTCTTCTAATAAGAATGGTGTATTATAATTTTCATGGTACCAATTCAAAAATTTTTCGTATTCTTCATGTTTAAAATTATTAGGGCAATATGTTTCGATTGGTGGCAGGGTGTTTGAGATTACTCCTAAATTATTTTAAATAACAATTAAGATTTTTTATACAATTACCAAAATTTTCTTTTCTGTTATATTTGTGTGGAAAATACATTTTTGCAGCAATATTTAAATCGAGAGTCTTGGGTAGAGCAGCCAGCTTGCTTTGAGTTAACATCCAAAAATCGCGAAAATAGACAAATGGGAATTTTATATTTTTTTGCACTTTTATTTGATAAATTTTTAAATCACATATCATCAGATGTGGCAAGAAGCCACGATCAGTGAGCTCTCTCAATATAAAGTGTGAATCATATCTACCTATAATTTTTTAATTTTATAAATATATAAATGGTTAATTTTTTTGTACCTGCAAAATGTGCAAAAGCTACCGTTTCACAATTTTTCATATCCATTATCCAATCAATAAATGCTTTTAAAGGATCAATACCATCATTACTACACCAAATTTTTTTTCGTGGCATTGTTTCAGGACCACAAACCTCGCAATTTTTCACAGTATCGTCGCATAAATTACATGTAAATTTTGCACATATTAAATTGGGTTGATGTATTTTCTTGGTTGTTTGATGATCGAGAATTTCTGTAGTTTCTATATCATATGCGATGATACGATATTGTGTGATATTTATAGGAAATTTAATTTTTTTGATAAAACATTGGCGCTCTGCATGGTACACTCTGCATTTTTTACAAAATTTTTCTCCTAAAAAATATTTCTTTTGTAATATTTTTAAATTTAAACATACCACAAACATGTGGAGCATCAGTTCTATATAAAACACCACATTTTCCCACACATTTATGATATAATTTACAACCCTTTAACTTGTGAGCTTCGAAACAAAAGGAATTGTAGAAAGTACGATTACAGTTTGAACAATACTCGGAAAAATTATCTTCTTTTTTGCATGGAAATCCATAACCTATATAAAAAATGTAATTATCTATGAATTATTTATTTACCCATTCTACAGCATTTTTTGCATCTATCCATACATTCTAATGTATGTTTTTCAGATCTACAAAAAGTGGTTTCACATGTTACACAAAAATTTCTTATATCAAAAAATTGTGTAATGCTTTTAATTCCATGCCAATGTCCTTTATATAATATTATACATACTTCATGTAAGCGCGATCCTTCTCCTTTGTAAATGGGTCGGATGCCAATTTTCTTAAAAAATTTTAAAGTGTCAAAAAAGAATAAAAATTAGACCTTATCAAAAGCTACAATACGGTATTTTCCCGGATTGATTTGATCCCAATATTTTTGAACAATTTTTAAACTCTCAATACCATAAGAACGCTTATTTCTTTCTATTTCTGCTCCTCTGATGAGGTCAATTGCCAATTTGCATTGGTTTGTTTCACTTTTGCGTAAACATACAAATTTTTTATAGGTGATTTTATCTTCATCTTTTGATTTTGTTAATTGATATTGTTGGCTAAGTATTAATGCATAAGACATACCTATATTTAATGTTATTATGCTTTATAAATGTTTGAGAAAACCTACAATAGTTATTGTTTTTATTGTTAACAGGTATTAAGCCTAATTCTTTGGTAGATATCAGTGAGTCTTCTTTACCTATAATTTATTATTTTTTATTTTTTAATTATATTTTACTTACCTCTCCCAGTCGGGATTGTATAGGTTGTAATAATTATTGAAATGACCTGATCTAATAAATTTATCTCACTATATGATTGTTGTATTCTCATTAACTCATTTAAAATGGTATCGGCATTATTCTGTATTTTTGACCTTGCCGGTATTATGACCGGATCTGATATGGCTTCGCAATACATATTTATTGACAATTTTATTATTTTATGCCCGGCAATTTTATTTTGATAAGCCTTTTCAATTAATTTGTTTATTATCTTTTTAAAATTTTCTTCCATGGTTATTTTTGGCCCTTTTGGTGTTTTTAAATAAAATTTTGTGATATTTTCTATGAAGTTAAATTCATCATTTTTGTTTGCATGTGTGCTTATTATTTCATAATTTTCATTTTCATCTATGTTTGGTGTTGTTTTGAAATGAGATTTTACATTTCTTGACCTTCTGACTTGTTTGGAAGTATTCAGGAAATTTTTCGGAGTCTTCATATCGGGGTTCAAAATATGCCTAAACTGAAAAAAATGGGAAAATTTATATATTGTGGTTTAAAAAATATGGTAAAAAATTCAACAATCTATTTTTATATTTTTTCATGTAATTTATCAGATTTATTTATATATTTCAAAAATATCTAGTGGTTATATCACAAATTAATCAATAGGTTCATCCTGCAAAGTCCATATGCAAAGCTTCTTTCTACAACCCCCATTGTCTTTTTTCGTGTGTGTGCCAAGACAATCCAGATGAAAATGTATGTGTTTATAAGTTTTGAAGCCTAAATCGAAAAATGTTTTTTGCAGCGTTTTTTGAGAAGGAAACATTTTGAAACTTTTATTATAATGCATTATGATCATGATCCTACCTCGAATTTCTATCGAATAAGAAATTGTTATCAGTATTCAATGGAAAATCAGAACAGTTAGCAGCAAATCAAATATAAATAAGCACCATCCCCAAAATATGATCGTCAAAGAACAATAATCAGGATAATTATAAGAAAAAGGAAGGAATCGCACATTTTCATACGCATAAGCTCACACCCCTCCCTCTCTCCCTCTCCATTGTCAAGGTCTACTGGCGCACTGATGGGGTATGGGGCAGGCATTAAAAAGAACAAATATCCCCCCAAATATTTTTCTGACAAAAATTTTTTATTGCATCGTGTAGAGAAACATTTTTTGAACAAGCTTGAATCATTTAAACATGATCCCTCACCGATGACCCCTCCTTTGCCCCCCTCCAATATGGTACCCCAACCACCACTGGTGTGGTGGCTGGCCAGCTGACCAAAAATTATTTTTCTCACTCCAAAAGCTTAGTGGGCCAAAATTTTTTGGCCCATCGTGTAGGTGGGAATGTTTTGAGCAGATGCACATAGGGGATTCGCGCACTCACACCGATGACCCCTCCTTTGCCCCCTCCAATATGGTAGCCCAGCCACCATTGGTGTGGTGGCTGGTCAGCTGACAGCAAAAAGAACAATTTTCCCTTCAAACGCATTCGCGCGCAAAAAATTTTTATTGTATCGTGTAGAGCACAAAATTTTGAACATTTGATCACAAATTTTTTGTGATCCTTCATCGTTGACCCCTGCTTTTCGCCCCCCCCCCAATATGGTGGGGTGGGGTGTGTGGTGGCGGCTGGAACTATGTTCACTAAAAAGAACAATTCTCCCTTCAAACCCATTCGCACGCAAAAAAATTTTATTGCATCGTGTAGCGCACAAAATTTTGAACATTTGATCACAAATTTTTTGTGATCCTTCATCGTTTACCCCCGCTTTGCCCCCCTCCAATATGGTCACAGTATCAAATTCGCGCAAAATTTTTTACCGCACTGTTTTTTTATTTACCTCCCTATTTTCGGCTTTGTCCTCCCAAAACTATTTAAAAAAATAATTTTTAGTTGTTTTTCGGCTCACACTCCCTAATCTCTTTATTACACAAAGATCAAAATTTTTCCAGTCAAATTTTCGGCTCACTCCCATCCCCATCTTATGCGCTTCTCGCTCTCATTCTCACATTTTCCCGCCAAATTTTTTTATTCCTTCCTTTTCTTTCCGACCAAAATCCTATAGATCGCTTTACTGATCAAAAAATCGAACGCGATTGCCGGATCCTCTTGCTCCTGGGCGTCGCAAGATGCCGCGCGGCACAATAGGAGGTGGGATGTTCTCTTGAGCTGGATCCGCTAGCGGAGCATGTTGTTGTGGTGGTGCATAGCGAACTGAAAGTGATGAAAAATTAAAGACAAATTCGCAGAAAATCTCAAAAAGAAGTCCCATAAAAAATAAATAACTTTGAGCTAGTATTGGATCTCCCTCAAAATTAGAAAAATTTTGCGACCCTATCGCAGCGGATACTAATCCCCGCGCGAGTCTCCCAATTTTACATGTTCTACTTGCCGTGACGAAAATTTCGTTTTTTATTGCATGAAATATTTTCGCCACATTTGCGCGATATGCGCCCTTGCGCGATGCGCACTCCCCCTCCCCCCCCCATAGTGCCTGTTTGTCTTTTGAGTTTTAAATTAACCCACCAAAATTTCTTGGAAGTGGACCAAAAGGACGTCGTGGCCATGGAAAATGTCCAAAGTGGATCGGCATTGGTGGTGGAATGTGAAGAGGCGGTGGGAAGGGCACCGGCTGCGCCGCGGGTTGTGCATTTGGCCATTGTCCTGGAAGGAATATATTTCAAAAAAGTGCAAAAAATCCTGTAAATTCAGAAAAGATCAGTCTGAAATTTCAAAAAATTATCAAGAAGTTTTTGATAGTCTGACTTTTTCAGAAATTTGGGGAAATATTTCAAAAATCAAACCCACCATATGGTGCGAAGCGGTGGTGCACATTGCCAACATGCCAAGCGCCGCCATCAACGTTTGGTCCAACGCCACGACCTTGTCCTGGAATTGGAAATTCTGTATTTATTAAAAATACGTTGATAAACTATTATAACCCCCATTTCCTGGAATTAAAAACCACACCTCTGTTATGCCCATTTTCTCCTTGGCCTCTACCGCGCCCGCCACGACCGCGACCTCTTCCACGGCGACGACCTTCCACTCCGCGCCACCCGATTTGGACTGGGATGTAATTAGTGTTGTCATCGTGATCAGAATCCTCGTCGTTGATGTTTTGTTGTCCGATTGGATATGGTGTGGGAGGTCGTCGAGCGCGGGTTTCATTGGTAGCTTCGTGGTTGTTGCTGTTGTTTTCGTTGTTTTCTGGAGGGACGTATTCGGGCAGGTTTTCGTGTCGCCATGTGCTAAAAAACAATTTGCCTTTTAATATGGTTGAGTATGGATACCGCAGGTTGGCAGCCCCCCCCAAAATTCAAAAAATTTTGCGCGACCCCCAGAAATTTTTGGCTGCGCGACCCTCGTCGTCTTCCTTGCGCGACCCTCCACCCTCATGGGACGAAAATTCCTGTTTTTATGGCATTTTTGATTGACACTTTTTCAAATTTTTGCTCGACCCTCACCATTTTTGCTGCACGATGTGAAAAGAATCCCAATTTCGGGGTTGAGCTATTTGTGACCCTCCATTCTCTGTAACCCTATACTCATATACCTGAATTCCTGTAACACTCCAACGGGGATCGGCTGATCAATGCTTGCGTCCGGATGGCTTACAGTTCCTTCTTCATCAAAGTTGAATGGCAGCGATACATTACTGACGGAAGATGTGTCTGACAGGCTGTTGTCCATTTGTGAATAAGCAATAAATAATTTGACAAAATATCTAAAAAGAAAAGGGAATTAGAAAACATTTTAGGGATTCTGTATGAGGCATAAAAATGTGATGATAGGGGGGTTTTGAGGGAAATGGAGTGTGGGTGGTGGGAGGCTGTCTCTTAT
>JAEHOM010000388.1:0-12381 GCA_016433075.1 Hoplolaimus columbus | reverse complement strand
CCTTAAATACGTGCCTGTCCATGGCTGACCACCCCTCCCCACTCCCCATTTGCACAGGTATGAGTTAATTTTGGTTTATTTCTTTACATGTAAGGTCAATTTTTCGCTGAAACAAGACTTTTACGAATATTTTTACTGTTTTAATTGTTAGCTTTTGAGAAAAAACAATATTGTTTTTCTTTAATTAAGTTATATTTTTTGCAGAACACGTCATCTTGAAGTCCGTGCAAATTTGGAGTCAATTGCATTTTACCAATCTGGCTTCACCGAGAATGTCTTCACCAATTATAAATTAAAAGAACTGCTAAAAACACAAAAGCATTTGGTCATGTGGCAACTTTGGCTCAACTGTTAGTTGCCTTCCTAATAAAAGATGTTTTTTTAAGGAAACAAAGAATTTCAGTTGCGACAAATTGCTTTGATTTCTTCGGCGGCAATCTCAGTTATGTGATTATTGCCATTGCTATTTTTGTCCAAAACAAGTATGCAGACCAGGTCGGACCTGAACTGAACGGAATCATCAGTGAGGTATGTGTAACATCTTCCTGCTTTCCGACAAATCTCTAACACACGCTTTTATAGAATGCCTTTTACTATAGTTACCTAATCATGAGCTTTACCCGACTAATTGCACTTTCCGATTCGGTTTCTCAATTCGGTGGAGTGACTCATCGGTTTGCCTTTTGTGTGTATTGCGAGTGCGCTAACCGGCAACTTGCAGGGTCATGGAACTGTACGAAGAGCTAAACAGAGTGCATGATGACCGGCTGGAGACTGAACGCCCTCCGTCCACTGTGCCCAGTTCGGTTGTCATATTAGCATCGGACGAAGCAAAAGGGAGCGCCTGTGGGTGTATGAAGCGTAAGCCGGCAGATGACCTTAATGGCCGAATTCAAAAGGTTTTTCCCATTTACCGGTTTATAGGACATTACCAGCAGTTGATAGTTTATAGTTTTCCAGCTTATAGAACTAGTTTATGTAGGTGTTTTTATATGGTCAACGGCAGCCGCTCAATCTTACATAGTCCTGGGGTTCAGCCTAACTAAGGGGCCTACGTTTTACGTTTAATAAGTGAGTGGGGGTGGTGGTCAGAACCCTTTCTCGAATTCTCGATTCATTAAAAAAAATAAAAACACAACAACTCATTAAAAACATGTAAAGTTTTATTTGCTTACATTTATTTTAAATGTAATAAATATAAACATTTATGCCGTGGTCATATAACCAGGCTTTTTAGATAGAATCATCCTAGGCTCATAACAAGATTCTATTCTTTTTGCATAAATTGGCATTCTTGGACAAAAAAATTCTTTTAAAAGAATGCATTTCAACAGAAAATGCAAAATATATTTTTTTGGTTTGGAAATTGACATTTTTGGGTGTGTCGGTAAATTTTAGCAATCTTAAATCGTTTTTTTTGGCGCTAGTAGCAAAGTGGTCACTTTTGAATTTTTTTTTTGCCATTTTTTCCAACTTCCATTTTTTATTTATATTCTTTTTTTCACGCGTCAAAAAAAAAATTCCTGTCCGTAAAATGCGGATACGGAAAAATCGTGTCCGTGAAAGCGGATACGGAAAAGTCCTGTCCGCAAAAAGCGGATACGGAAAAGTCCTGTCCGTAAAGCGAATACGGAAAAGTCCTGTCCGTAAAAAGCGGATACGGAAAAATCCTGTCCGCAAAAAGCGGATACGGAAAAGTCCTGTTCGTAAAAAGCGGATACGGAAAAGTCCTGTCCGTAAAGCGCATACGGATAAGTCCTGTCCGTAAAGCGAATACGGAAAAGTCCTTTCCGTAAAAAGCGGATACGGAAAAGACCTGTCCGTAAAAAGTGGATACGGAAAAGTCCTGTTTGATGCGTGAAAAAAGAATATAAAAAATGGAAGTTGGAAAAATGGCAAAAAAAAATTTCAAAAGTGACCACTTTGCTACTAGCGCCGCTTTTTTTTGTTAAGGAAATTGAACAATTTTCCGCTTTTTCTACAAAATTTTTCCAATCTTTTCTGGTCGGGGTTCTGTTTTAGTCAGATAGTCCCCCCTCGGTTAGTGTGTGAATGTGAGTGTGACGAAGGTTAAACAAATGTTAAACTTTAGATCATATAGTTCCAACCCTTCCAACAGAGCCAATTAGTAAAATCACCACTATGGTCAGTTTTTGACAAGTAACATTTTAATGGTATCAAATCAATCCTCGTTAATTCATTCCATAAACCTTATACACATTTAAAAATAATTGTTCATCACCACCACTTTTTTCTAAATTATAGGATTGTAACCAAAAATAATTCTCTAGCAAGAAAGTCTATATATTAGGATATTAGCTGACATGAGCAGCGGGGGAATAATCAGCAGACAAAAAATAGACAAAAATATATTGCTCTTTTTTCATAGTATGTATGGCCAAGAATGTGTCCACATCAATTTTTCCTTTCCAACAGGAGTTGCATGGGCGACAAGCGCACGGAATACTCGTAAGCGATTCGGATGAAGATGAAGCTGATTATTTGTTGGGTGATAATGCTTCACAGCGAAACTGGCAGGATGATGGCAGGGCGATCTCACTCGTACATTTTCGAATTCTGACCGCCTGTGAATTCATTCAATTGAATTTCAATAGGATTCCGTGACTGTTGTGCAACCGGATGATTCATCACGAGTGCTCATCTTGAACCTTACTCTCCAAATTGTCCAGAATCGCAACTTATTGATCAGTGGCGAGAATGGAGCTGGCAAAACAGCTCTTTTCCGCTTAATGGCTGGCCTTTGGAACTGTATAACGGGCAAGGTGGAACGGCACTGGAAGCTGCGCCCATCGCAACTATTCTTTGTGCCACAACGTCCTTATTTCCCACATGGACATTCCCTGCGCCAACAACTGGTCTACCCATTGAAGGCATTGCCAGTCGAGAAGGATCTTTCACGGCTTTCTCGAATATTGGAGTGGATCAAGATGGACTACCTATTGGTCAGATGCAATGGATTCGATGCACCGGTCGGCTGGGATTGGAATGAGGCACTCTCACCAGGCGAATTACAAGTGAGTTCACTTAAATTTTTTTTAAAGAATCTTTGTTTGATCAGCGACTGTCCATCGGACGGGTGCTTTACCACAAGCCGAGAATAGCGTTTCTTGACGAGGCAACGAGTTGTCTCGGTTTTGACATGGAGAGCACCCTCTACAGAATACTCAAAGACGAATGCATAACGGTTTGTTCTTGTCGCCCGAAATCTCCCAAAAAGTCATTGGGCTGCTTCAGCTTGTCTCCATCGGTCAGCGCTTCAAACTAAGGCACTACCATGACCTGGAGCTGAGCCTGCGCAATCGGTGTTGGTCGTTGGTGGAGTTGGACTCCGTCCAATCAATCTCCACTGACCATTCGCAAGACACTAACGAACTCAGGACAACTTGAATGCCTTCTCAACATTAGCCATCTTTTTGACTTCCGTTTCATTACTTTATTTTTACATTTATTTTTGCATCCCCAAATTCCTGCTCGGGTTCCTCCTCTCTAATAGAGGCATAACAACTAATAGGAATTTATCCTTTAAAAGTGAAAACATTTTTTCACATCAAATAAAGTTAAAATTAATAATTCCTTGAAAAAAGGGAACTTTTGAGCTGTGCTTTTTCCGCGTTTTTGCCATCCTCTAATGAGCCAAAAAATTCATCTTTAATGAGTAAGACTTCTCGCTTTCTCTCAACTTTGCTAATTTCTCATTGTAATATCCACTTCCTTCTCGCTTTCTCTTCCCATTTCTTTTGTTGTCGAATCTCATTGTTCAAATTCTGATCCGATTTTTATATTTCATCCGTTCATCCTATATTCATTCACATGCACAAGTGGACAGCTGTCACCTTTCCCCAAATTACATAATTAATTTCCTAATAAATTTTACAAAATTTTACGGCGTCTTGGCATCTCCCATTTTTTGGGGAACTGGTTCACACCTGTGCATACACATGTACTGTTCATTATACTATTTCCTTGGTGACCAACTTAATACTTTTTATTTCTTTTTTCTTTTCTGTGTTCATTCGCATTTCTTTTTATTCTCTTATTATAATGTTCAATCTTATTCGTATTCATTCACGTTTGCTTGCTCCATTTCCTATGACGATTAGAGAGCGCACTTTTACTAATTTAGACTATTTGGTCCAAGGTTATATTTAAAAAAAATTAAGGACGCTTCCTTGACATTAGATTGGTTTGTGAGTCTATCAATGAATAAGGACTCTTTCTTTTTTGTCTTTTAAAATCTTTTTAAAAATTTCTGCCTTTTAAGGCTTACATATAATTTCAATAAAATACCATATTTCTTTAATTTTAAGGGATTCCCGCTCAGACCCCCCCCCCTCATTTAAATTAGGGACCTCTCAAATTTTTCGAACGATCATTATTTTTAAAAATATCCTTCCATTAATAAGTTTATACAATATTTTGGGCGGTGGATGATGGACTATTATTCAAAATTGCGTTAAGTTCTGGAGTTGTTGATAAGGACTGCTGATGTTTTGCAATGTACTCCCTCATTCAGTCAGCCGTCTCACAATTTTCATTGTCATTTTGGCATAGTGCGCCCTTTTTTATATAACTGCACAATTTTTAGTTCAAATGATGACAGTGAAGGTGGTATTTTGTTATTTTTCTTACATAGATTGGAGACAGAGACACTCTTAAAGTGGAGAAAATTGGTCATTTTCATTTGAAAAGTATGGGAAAGTGCTTCCTCCTTCCAGCTCCCTAATGAATATTAGTGATGAAATGTATTATATAATATTACAAATTACAACATTGTATTGCACAAAATGTTTTCATCAGATCACAATACGACCACTCACCCATCCATCCAACTTGTTTGTGATTTGCCATCACCCATCACTGTGCGTTGTTGTCTCTCTCCTCTGTCTTGTCTGTTTCATTTATCATTTGTCCCACCCTTCCTTCTCTTTCCCCCTTCAAACCCTTTCTCTACTCATCGTCTTCACTCCGAATCCGATCTGATCCGCTCGCTCCCTCCCTCCCCTCTCTAACTTCGCTTTGTCCCATCACCCTCCTTCTTTCTCTCTCTTGCACACCCTCCCACTCACCCCTTCCCCTCCTCCTTCCTATCTGTGCTTTTTGCTGGACAGTAGTACAAAAGCTTTGCTTTGACCGAATAAAACGAACGAAGGGAGGGAAAATGAGTGATGGGATTTGGGATTTGTGAATCGCGAAGACGGGGCTTATAGTACTAGTCAATCGAGGGGTCTTCTCTTCGCTCGCCAGCAGTGATTGTTGCGCTCACTTCTTCCCTCCCTCTGCGTATTTCGTTCGAGCTCGGTTTGTCCGAAATGCTTCTTCCTCTGGCGAGCCATCATCATTCCCGTCCTCTGCTTTGCTTGCTTCTGTTTCTGCTCCGTCTTGTGATGGCGCTCAAGCCCAGCGTGGAATTGTGTGACTATTACAGGTCTCGACCTCCCGACCATTTGCCCTCCAGCCGGCGGGTGGAGGGGGGAAATGCCCTCCTCCTCCTCCCCCTTGACTTCTTTGCTTATTCACTTGCTTGTCAGTCGCTTCTCCCCTTTCAGAGCCATTCACAAACTTCATGAACATCCCGAGTGCATTGTGGAAGAAAGTGAGCGTTTGTCGGTTGTTGTACGATAATGCTTTTGGGCAATCAACGTTCAGTGCCGCCCACAAGCAGTGCGGCGACAAAGCCAGCGAATTCGGCATCCGAAGAAGAGCCGCAACCGTTGCCGTCCTGTCCCACGTAATGTCACTAATAACAAGACAAGACACAGCACAAAGTGTCTTCTACGCCCCAGCAATCTGTTGCTTTAGGCACGCCCATCTCGTCCAGTGCACGGCGGAGTGAGTAGTGATCTTCCAGATCAATCTGTCCCATTCACAGTTATCGTTGAAGGTCAGAGGAGTGTCCCGGCAGTGGCCAGTTGTGCACTCAATCGGATGGTCAGTGGGTGACAGTCCATCTTCAATGGCCTATATAATTGGCGTTGGCTTCGTAAAAACGCAACTGCCAGCCGTCATATTTCGAATTTACATTAAATTATTAAACTTCTTCACTTTAACCCGAGTTCCAATTGAGAAGGCTATTTTTAATTTTTGTGTGATTTTAGGGCGCGAATATCGGGAAGCAAATGTGGCGCATATTTTCACGGCAATATTTAACTGATGTTATTAAGGCTCACTATGCTGTCAGGACCCATTGCAGGGTATGTGTGGATCAATCCGAAGACCTCACCAACCTGCTGATGACACTAGGGATTCCTGTCAGCCACATCAACGCGAAGGCGGGCAACTGTCCGCTACCGATCAGCGTCACAACGCTGCAGGAAGGGACAGTCGGCTGTTGGCTTGACACAAACTGTCCGGGCATTCAGAAGTGCTGTCTGGAGCCCAACCCGGTCAGTCACACTGCCAGGCGCATTTGCCGTGATCCGGACGGAGTGAGCAGTGAGTTGGCATTTCGGAAGCTTTCTCGAAGCGCTCTCCACCCCCCCCCTCCACATTCACTCCAAGGCGACTCCATCTGCACATTGCCTGTTGGTGAGCGGGCAAGTGCATGTTGAACTCACTGAAAAGGCTCTTCCCAAGTGGTCGGCACTTGCACCGCGTTCGTCACGCGTTATTACTTTGATGCCAGCACGGGGAAGTGCAAACCGTTCCAGTACTCGGGCTGCGGGGGGAATGCCAACAACTTCCAGGTGGGCTGTAAAGTGTCAACAAATGCCATACAAAACAGAACTAATGAATCAACAACCTCCGTGTGGTTTGGATGAATGGATGGATGTAAGCGGAAAACGGAGGAGAATAATATTTTCTTCACTTATCTCATTTCTAATAATGCTCTCTTTGGTCAAATTCCTTCCCCCCTCTCCTTTTTATCATTAAGGAACCGAGGAAGAGGAGAGGAAGAGAGAGGAACCGAGTCATACCGAGAAAAGTATTACGGAGGGAGAGTAGCTATGTACAAAATTTGAGAAAATTAGGGCAATTTTTTGCGAAAATGGCTATTTTTTGCATTTCAGACGCTGCGGTCCTGCCACTCCACCTGTGGACTGCTCGGTGAGTTGGGTGTTCCTCGCCAACTCACACCCATTCTCTCTCTCATAAGGAGTAAAGGGAACACCCTCGTGTCCGAATGAAGCCAACGCGGAGCTGAATTGCTTGTTGCCGCACGCGGATGCATGCCACACGGATTCGGTGAGCAGGGGGAAGGGATCATCGACAAGTGAACGCGGGTGACAATGACTGGGCTTGCGAAAGTAAGGCACATGTCTGTTTTTCTCGGAATGCGTATCTAAAAGGTTAGATACGCATTCCGAGAAAAACACAACGAAGAAGATTCCTATTTTAGATCGGTTTAAATTCTCCACATGGACATTATATTTGCCTGTTTCACGCAATTCCCTATTTTTTGCCTATCTATCTACCTATTTCGTAATTTTTGCTGTTTTTTTCACCAAAAAAGCCGACTACATCCCTAAGAATCGAATTTTTCTAATAACAAATTTGGAAATATATATTTAATAAAAACTTAATGAGTTTAAAATTTCGGTTTAAAAATGCACATTTTTCGCGATTTTTGATGCCTGTTTTCGCTCTTTTGTGTCATTTTTTGTGAATGAATTTTAGGTGCCTAATTTTTGCATCCCCTTTGATAATGTGACTTTTACACATATAGAAAAAAGGGAATTTAAGGACTGCATGGGTCGAGAGGCAGGCCAACAGCCGGTAAGTGGTGTGGTGGCTGGCTTGGTTGGTGGGGCAAAATTGCGTCCCCCTTACACTCGTCCCTTTGGGCAGAGTTGCTGTATGACCAAGGTATATGACCAAGGAAAAGGTGCACAAACAGATTTTTTTATAGTGTGGGTACAAGATTTGCTATGTTTATTGACGTGTTGGCTGCTCCCATCCTGATCTGATCAATCAATAAATCAATCAATAAATCGATCAATCAAAGCTTTCATCTTGTGCATGTGCCATCACTTGTCATATTGTTTGTGTCCGCTCTCTGTCATCAGCAGTTCGGTGCGATTCCGAGCACCGCACATCCCAGAACTTTTCTCCGATTGGATGATCCCTTCGCACCAGGCGCCTTCAGCACTACCGAGTGGCCGATCAGCGGGTTGGTCCCCCGCTCGAAGGGTTCCGCCCATTCCACGCGCGCCTCCATTCCGTACCCATGTCCGCCTCCTCCTTCCCCGTCCGTCGTCTCCTCCTTCCTCCGTCCCGCCCTCAGTTCTGAGCTCGACCCCTTAGCCACGTCGAAGCCGTCATTCTGTTCTTCGCCGTGCTGTTGTCCCTCCTCCTCCTCCTCCAGCACCCTCAGCACCAAAGGGTCGCCCACTCCCGCACAGCCTTCAATGGTCGTTTCGCTGAACTGGTGAATGGACACCAACAAATGGTCCGCGGCATCTCTCGGCACTTTAGACGCGGTAAATTCGCCGCTCAATCGGATCCTAGCAAGTCAGTCACATCAGTCCAATTCCCAAAGGCTCCAAAATGGACCAGCAGTTACTGACCGGCGATTCCTCGGTTCGTTCCATCGCCCTCCTTCCGGCTTTACGACCAATCTTCCCAGCCTTTCCCCTCCGCGTCCGTAAAGTGTCGCAGTAGCCATCGCCTGCCCGCAAACTGCCTCAGCAACCATCATTTTTGCGATTTCCGGCCGTTGGTCAATGGATTCTGATTTTGGGATCCAGAGGGACTTATTCCATTGCGAAAGAACCTTCTCGAGCCATTTTCCGTGCTATGTTTCCATCAGTGCAATTGCCCACGGGAACACATAGTGCCGACGGATCGTTGGTGCGCTTCACGAAGCCCGGCAAGCAGAAGCAGCCGGGACGACATGGGCCCGGGCAAAGCCGAGGGCCCGATTGGGCACAGAATTCGGGACAACGGGGACCGCACTCGGTCCAAAGAGCATTGGGATCGGCACAAACACAGCGGCGGGAACGCGGAAGAGACAGTGACGATGGCGGGAGAGGCGGGGCACAGCACCTCTGAATGGACGGAACGGGAAGAGGAGGAAAGAAGTTAGGGTCATCAGCGACCGTGCTTAACGGAAGAACAGACTGACCCTCTCCACACCGCACTCCGCGTCACTGTCGCAAATCGGACCATTCTTATCCGCGGAATCGACAGCACAATGGTATTGATGATGATCACTAACAACTGGCTGGAGAGCGACCATTGTTGTGGCGGAAGTTGACAGAGTGCTTTTAATGAAGGAAGCACATTCCGAGATGGGAATGCAGATGGAATGACGCCAGTCGGAAGCATTGGCGAACACGAAGCCTGCACAATGAACGGATGATGGGAAGAGTGAGTGGTACTCAAACAGGCAACAACCGAGACTGGCAGTCGGGTACACGTACAGACTTTTCAAAATTTCCATTCCTAGTGTCTGTGTAAGAGAAAATTAATTCCATCTGATTCTTTTCGTGTCACTGACTCAAATTCTCCCTATTTTTACCAAAATGAGGAAAAAACGAGGGCAAATCGGCGACGACAAATTGTCCTGTACCTTTTAACCTCCTCAAATACGTACCATTGCGACAGAAACAGCCCGACGCACAGGGAGAACAGGTGCGCAAGGGCTGGTCCAGCCGATCGCAGCCCAAAGGGCAAGAAGTGCCTGACGGGTGAAAAAGGGACATTGAGGTTAGCGGAGGTGTATCAGCACCACAGCTGAGCATTTCCTTCCGCGGGTCGTCGCACTCTTTTTTCTTCTTCTGCTGCTGTTGTTCGCCGGGACAATCCGCGGGCGACACGCACTCCCACACAGGCGCTGACTTGTCGCGGACAAGCGCCGGAGGAGCACACTCACAGCCAGGCACACAGTCGTCGGGAGTGCATTGATGAGCGGGGGGAAGTGATGAGTGGGGCTGATGGTGGGTGCTGGAGGGAAGGTCAGCGCAGGAACGAGAGCACCTTTGAAGGGAAGGAAGCCATTGGGAAGAGCAGACAGACAGTCGCTGCTGATTGAGATCAACTTTTGGGAGAAGCAGCTGGTCCACGTCTTATTTTCGGCAAGAGAGCACAACTGATCGGGCAAAGATGGGGGGAGAGCGACGGCGGACAATGGGGGAGGCGGCGGAGGACAGTGCTGCGGTAACACACACTCGGAATTGGCATCCGTCGGGTCACGCAACACGAAGGGAACGCGGCAAAAGCAACTGAAGGGGAGGAGAGGGAGAGAGGGAAGGGTCCGGAAGGGTCGAGCAAGGGAAGAACCCGGAAACGCATTGCGCAGCACAGACATCAAAAGCACCGGGGCGGTTGCAGCCAACTGAAAGGTGGAATGAAGATCAACAACTGACTGACTGGCTGTGAGTCATAATTGACCGGGACATGAGCTGCCACACGTTTGAAAGTTCTTGCGCGGATCCGCGCATTTCTCCACTAATGGTTTTTTGGCGGGAGGATCAGCGGCCGCTGTTGCGGCAGGAAAGAAGCCGCCATGCCAAGAGTCCCATTCGGCAGTGAATGGTAGCAGCGGACACTCTGCCGGAAGCACACATCTGACAGAGAAGGGAATTGCTAATGAGGGGAATGGTAGAAAAAAGCTAGCCGGGATCCAAAAGGGTCGGCCGCATCCAGGACGACGTAGGGAAGGCGACAGAAGCAGCCCTGGTGGCACTGTTCCTGGGGACAATGGGGCGTGGTCCTTGTGGCACACGAAATGGGACAGGCACTGCCACAGCGGCGGAACACACGCAAAGGGTCCGCGCAACGCTGTTCATTGACATCGTCCGGCGAAGCGGACGTCGGCGGACGACGACGACGCGGGAGGAACGGAAGCGAGTCGACGCCACGACTGTCCCGACTCGGAAGCACCTGCGCCGCCATTGTGCCCCCTCCTCCTTCCCCATTGGTGCTGCTGTTAGTGGTCTTCGTGATTGTTCCGTTGTTCCTCCCCCCTTCCCTGTCATCAGCCTGCGCCTCCTCTTGCTCCTCCCTCAGCAGCGAACAGTTTGTCCATGGCGAGGCACTGTCCTTTCCCTCCTGCTCATCTGTGGAATTTTAACGGGATTATTACTTTCGAAAATTGAGTTCAGAACAAACATTTAAAGATAAATCAGTTTAATATTGCCGAAAATGAATATTTACTCAGAACTTGAAAGTGTGAAAGCGTTTGTCAAAAGCGATTTGAGAATTTCCGTATTGGCATACATGTCGGACGAAAACATGGCAAATTTTTGGAAAATAAAAAATTATGGAGGATGAAAGTGTTCAAGCTAACAATTAAGGGAAACTTTTGCAGATTTTCAAGTCAATTTTTTTCGGACTGTGATCGGTGATAAGGGCAGGATCAGTGGATTTTAGGTATTTTACTTGCATTATATGTACTTACTACTTAGGCGCTTCTGCCCGTTTTCCTCGATGCCCCTTCCATTGCTTTCACTTTTCGGTCCAATGATCCGACCGAATTTGTCTACGCAATCTGAAAATGAAAAAAAAAACGATAAAGCGAAAAAAAGCACAGTTTCCCTTACCCTTTCTTTATTTCTCTTACGAATTTCACATTTTTTATCTTTTATTTTTAGTTGCTGTTCCTTCCCCTATTTCCTTCCATCCCTTCGACTTACAGCATTCGTTGGAACCGCCGACACATTGCATTGGACGATGGAATTTGCCGTCATCGGTGCACTGTGGAATGGCCAACTTCTGTAAAAAAATATGCATAAAAATTGGACCAAGAATGCAATCGGAAAATTTGCTCTTCTTACTTCTTCTCTGATTTTTACGGGCTTTTTGCTACAGGTTACGATAAAATATGGATAAAAATGCTACTTTTTGTTAAGGGCTACGATACACTTTTGAGTGTATTTATGATACTATTTGTAAATGGGCGAAGGGAAAAATGGCTCTAATCAAAAAAGCCTGAAAAAGAACAATCTGCCGGGTCTAATGATGAGTGATGGAAGTATTATGACTAATTAATAATAATTACCTGTGTGGACAGCACCGGACCTGTGGAAGCCGCTTCACGTAATGCCTGCAAACGACGCTGTTTGCAAGCTGAAATAGTGGAGGAGAGAGATGGGAAGGAAAATGATTATATAAATTATAAAATGAAAATCAGATAATAAATACTTAAAGTCATACCTGTACCTGGGGTCAATCAGAATTTCCGACGACAAACGATATATTTGTCGTCAGAATACGTCGTTTATCGTTTGCCTCCAATCAGAATTAAAAAATTTGTCTTTTGTCGTTTGTCTTCACGTAAATGGCGTTTGTCGTTCAAAATTAAGCGTTTGTCGTTTGTCTCCCTGTTTGTCTCCGGTGTACGGTAGAGACAAACGACAAATACGGTAGAAATGAACGACAAACGACAAAAATTTGGGGGACTAAGCCCCCCATCCCCCAAAC